>CAODLS011559776.1:0-10381 GCA_948243855.1 Flueggea neowawraea
TGCCGACTCCCGGGATCTGTTGAATGTGTTAGATTCCACATTGCTGAGAAAAGAATGAAATTGAAACGTGAAATTGGAGAAGTTTTCTATCATTGGAGATTTGATCGGATGGGTGAGGAAGTTTCAATTAGATGGACTGCTTTGGAAGAAGCAAGATTTAAGGATATGGTGCGGTTTAATCCGCCATCATTAGGCAAGTGCTTCTGGGATCAGGCACCTGATAATTTTCCTACAAAGAAAAGGGAAGAGTTGGTGAGCTATTACTTTGATGTTTTTCTTGTTCGGCGCAGATGTTATCAGAACCAGGTGACGCCAAAAAATATTGATAGTGATGACGATGAGTCAGAGTTTGGATGCTTAGGTAACCTTTATGGCATTGAAGCAGTCAAGGTTTCTGGCACCAATATAATGCAGTTTTTGGAGAACAAGGAGTGCACTGATTTCAAATAGAAGAATTTGGATTGAAAGTTTTGTCACCTTTTTCTAAAATTGGATAGCTGCTGATCTTTCATCTCACAGAATCCTGAAAACGTTCTATTTTCTCCACAGAACAGAAGCATCATCCAATGCCGATGAACATGTACGATATAGTAACCAAATTTGAGGGGTGAAACAATTTTTGTGCAGCTGCATTAAGGTGGTGGAGGCAACTGCCATAGATTTTTGACGACTCAACGAAACAATAATGTGCTGTAATGTAATCATGCCCTAGCTTCTACGGAAGTATCAGTTCCAACAGCCGTGTCATTGCATATGTTACCAGTTGAAGGAAATGTAAGAGGTGAGACAAAGAAAAAACGTTGGAGTTTTTCATTTTTTTTTTTTTGACTTGGCAGTTTATTTGCTGGTTGAAAATGTTGTTGTAGAGTTGTATGCCTGCAGAATTTTGAAAATCCTGTTTCAAGGCTGTTGCAGTTCTTACTGTCAACCCTGCTCATTTTTGCTGCTCAATGTGAGCTACTTTCTTTCTAAACCTTTCTTTTTGTTTTTTGGTTGAATATGTGGATTTCGCTTTATTAATATATTAGTGAATTGTTGAGTTAGATACGCTAACAGGTCGTAGGTTCGATTTCTACGAGAGGAACCGATGTGAAAGAAAATAGTGAGTTGATATTGGATTTATCTCCGCATAAAATAGTCTAGACTTTAGTGGGATTGAAGTCGTATTTAGAACTAAAAAGTCTAATTGGTGTTTAAGAAGTTTAAATTACTATTATTGATTACTAGCGTTGTTTGGTCTTCCTGGCTTCAAATTTTTATGGAACTTGTGTGTTATGTATGAAGTATATGGCGTTGAGATGGTCGCCCTTACTTATAAGCCTCTACGACTCCTTTATAAAAGAAATTAATGTTGACATTTCTACTTATTCCAAAATTCATATTTACCGTGTAATGTTAGGTTCTCTTTCATCAGAAGTAGTGTTAGGTTCTCGGCTCAAATTGATAAATGAAATGGGCTGTGGCTAGATTTCTTTAGCAAAGTTGGAAGCTAGAAATTAAGACAAAAGAGGACAAAATTTTATGTGAAGATTTTGCTCATAATAGACAAATGTTGAGTCTAGCGAATTGATTCAAGTTTTTTTTTTTTCTAACTCATAAAAATACTCTAAAAAAGTATATTAATACATGTTTAGTACGTACAATATGTGAGAATATCTTTACATTATTTTACTAAAATTAAGTTGGCTTGTATTAAATTATTATCACTATACCTTACAATGTACCTTTTTTTTATTGTCACTTTTAATTCTCTTTCTCCATAAAGGTAATGTTTAATTGCGGTAGATTATAGATCGATAAATTTAATAGATTATATAATAAAAAATAGATTAATGAACTATAAATTGCAAGACCTAAAATAAACATAACTCAATGTTTTTAAGTAAAGCATAACTCGATTTAATTGATACAAAATGTTCTTTTCGAAATCTTTGTATATATAAAAAAATTTCCGTAAATATTTTATTTTTTTGATAAATCATTTTATTCGCTCTCAAAAAAATTAAAATTACAACTTCGAATCGCTGAAGTTCACTCCATTAAACATTTCATATTTTGAAATAATTTTAAGATGGGCTTCTAAGTAATGATAGGAAGATAAATTAGTCTAAAAGATCCAAACTATCTCTAAATAAAGAAATCAACGGAGATATTTTTTGCAAAAACAAAACAGAAAAAGAAGAAAGGTAGCACAACACTTGCATTGCATGCAATTATCCTTAGTCATCTTTTTTATATCAAAAGATTGCGTGGGTGGTGGGATCAGTCGGTGGCGGTGAGAGCTCTACAATATTACAAAATAATTTTGTTGTCAAATGTTTTCTCCTAAAATAATAGTTTTGGACAGTGATGGTAGAGGCAAAAATGTGAGATTATAAACCTTTTAAGTGGAATCTTGATGATGCTGGCATTAACGCCCTATCTATGGATTTTTTTTTAAATGCTTCCCATAGTTCTTGTTGAACTGTTAGATTTTAAGTTGAATTAGTCTTTTGGCAGCTGAAATAATCCCTATTCTGTAGGTGTTAGTTGTTGTGTTTCCTAGTTAATTGCCACGTTATCAGTGGTGCTTCCTGGTCTACTGCCACGTTATTAGCGGTGTTGTTTATTCTTTTTCTATTGCACTTGTAAGGGTATATATAGCCACACAGATATTTCATTCAATAATAGAGCACTTGTTCAATTTACTTGAGTTTACTGATATTGAGAATTCAACATCTGGTATGTCACACTCACCTCTCACAAACAAGATGACAGTGTACTTTGATTAATCTGCTTTTGTTTAAATTTATGTTGCTCTTACATTATATATAAACTTAGATACAAAATCATATTCATTATAATTCATAGCATAAAAACTTTTAAGTTTATATCCAAAATACAATTCAAGATAACCCACGTATCAGAACTTTCTAGATAAATACATATTTGTTCTAAAAAGACAAGTTTCAAAATAATATGAACAAAATTCTACTCCTATTGTTGGTCCAACCTCTTCTAAGAAAGTTGAAGACGATACTGCAATATGGCATAGAATTCTTCTAGCTGCTACAAATCTAGGGAGGAGAAGAGGGGGTGAGCATAAAACTCGTGAGTGGACACATATACAACAAAGGGGGAACAATAAAAGGGTTATCATAATAGTATAATTATCCATTAACTCAATTCCATATTAATAGTTCAATATTTCTTTATTATAAAATCCAACTCAACAATCTTAATTAATTATCAATTATTCTTCTCATTGCTCTCAGCAAATTCCTCTAACCACATCATATCTGTTAACTAATAAAATAATAGTTCCAGAAAATAATGCAATGCAAATAAAACATGAGATCATATCACATATCAATAGCAAGTTTTGATATCACTGATCATACTGTCATAATATACTGAACCGTTTTCAAGCTACTTGGATGCTAAAATATAAATATAATCCACAGCTAGCATTCCAAGTCATGATCAATCTCAACCATCAACCTTAAGAGTTAAAACAGTACTTAGCTCAAAAAGACTGAACTGACAGCCTTATGGGCTAAAATAGTACCTGGTACCATAAGGGTCAAACTGAAACTAGTTGGTCAACTGTCTCGGATCCTTGGATCTCTCATCTCAAATCTCAAATCTCAAATCATTCACTCAGCAAGATCACAGTACAACTCACCAGGGGAGTATGATCAATAATACAGTGTCCCAGTTTAATAGTCCAACACATCTCATTATAGGTGTATACCATCATAAGTTAATCATTTAACCCATTTGATATATGTATATTATTATCTAATTGCTTTTGTTAAATGCATAAATGCCTTTAAAAATCATCTTTATGCATGCCGCTTAATACTGAAAATAACCGATACTGCTCCCTCGTTATATAGGAAAACAATCATTTCTCAAATCCATGCATTTTCACATAAAACATACATATAGAGCTATACTTTTGAAATAACCTAAGTTGCATATATGCCCACTCACCTGGCCAAAACGAGGAACAAATCTAGACTCAGATGGCTGAAGTACCCTCGGTGTCAGGTGATTGTACAAGATTTCCTCCTATTATAAGAATTAAAGAAAGAACATATAAGACTTCAATTAATAAATGCATTTCGAACTTAACTATGTCACTAACAATGTTGGATTGAAACAAAATATGATTGACACTCTAACTTCTCCTAGTTTACCAACACACTCTATTCCATTTATTGATTCTCACTTCCATTCTTACTCCTTCACCACTCACAAAGTTCTTTATTCTTTTGCTTATTCTCATAAACAATACCCATAATACTATGCATAATTTACATCTTATGAACTCCATGTCAACCACTTAATCTAATCATCATCATCATCATCAATAACAAATATTCCCAATTATTCCTCATCCAAGAATTAAATCAGTAACTCCATGATAGTTGAATAAAAACTTAAATCTACCAAATCTCATTTTACCCACATAAACCTCACCTCCAAATTCCTTCCCGTTCGTCGAAAATCCACCAAAAAACGTTGGGACTTCCTTCCTTCTCACCGCTGGATTTCGGAAGTTTCACTGGCCACCACTGGTCGAAAATGAAAGAGGGGATGACCAGGAGCACAACCCTTTTTATGGATCGTCAATCGAACCTCTACAACTCAAGTTATGGTGATTTGAAGTTCTCTCTCTCTAAAACCCTTCTCTTCTCTCTCTCTCTCTCCTCTTCTTTTTTTCTTTTGTTTTCTGCACAAAATGACAGCCACTTCTCCTTTCTTTTAGACTTCTCTTCACCTTTTCCTTCCAATCTTACCCCTAATTCTTTCTCATATTTATCCAAATACCACCACACTATTAAAAATATCTTCCCAAAATGATAATAATAAATCTGGGGTGTTACATGGTATCAGAGCGTTGAGGAAAAGAGTAGAGAGTGTAGACACGTGAGTTGAGTGATACACTTGCAAGGTGGCAGGTTTCTTTTTTACCAGAACATGTCTACTGAGGGTGGATTTGTGCAACCTGCAATTCCAAAATTTGATGGGCATTACGATCATTGGTGTATGCTCATGGAAAATTTCATGCGATCGAAAGAATATTGGAGTATCATTAAAGATGGTATTCCTGCAGCAGCAGTTGGAGTTCAACCCACTGACGGACAACATAAAGCTATTGAAGATGCCAAGTTGAAGGATTTAAAGGCTAAGAATTATCACTTCCAGGCCATTGATAGATCAATTCTGGAAACTATCTGGAACAAGGATACAACAAAGAGTATTTGGGATTCCTTAAAGCAAAAATACCAGGGAACCGCATGAGTGCAATGCTCACAAAATCAAGCTCTTTAAAAGGAGTTTGAATGGTTGAATATGAAGGATGGTGAGTCGGTGAACGAGTACTTTGCTCGTACTCTTGCTGTAGTCAACAAGCTGAGAGCTAATAAAGCAAAGATGGATGATGTAGTTGTCATTGAAAAAATATTGAGATCCATGACTTCCAAATTTGATTATGTGGTATGCTCAATTGAGGAGTCCAATGATTTGGATACTCTTATGATTGATGAACTCCAAAGTAGCCTTTTAGTGCATAACAACGTATGAAGGCTCATATTGTCGAAAAAAATGCATTGAAGGTTACCTTTGGAGAATTTTCAAGAGGAAGATGTCGAGGTCGTGGTAGAGTTCGAGGTCGATGAAGAGGAAGTGGGAGACATGCATGCTTTCGATAAATCTTCCATTGAATGCTATAATTGTCATCAGCTTGGACATTTTCAATATGAATGTCCAAAGAAGGAGACAAAAAAAAAGGCAAACTATGTGGAAGGAAATTAAGAACTATTGTTGATGGCATATATGAATGGCAATGACACCAACAAGGAAGAATTGTGGTTTCTTGATTCTGGTTGCAACAATCACATGTGTGGCAAGCGAGATTTGTTTTCGGATTTTCAAGCCAATTTTAGTGAAAAGGTGAAACTAGGAGATGATTCCAGCATGAATGTGATGGGTAAAGGAAGTATTCAGATGATTGTGAATGGCCTTTTCCAGATTATTAGTGGTGTTTTCTATGTGCCAAGCTTACAAAACAATATGATAAGCATTGGGCAGCTTGCTGAAAAAAGGACTTGAAATTCTTATACGAAGTGGTACTTGCAAAATCTTTCATCCGGAAAGAGGGATGATTATGGAGGCTACAATATCTTCCAATCGCATGTTCAAATTGTTTGCTCAAACACAAACAATGGAAGAAACATGCTTTAACTCACTTATAGAAGATCCAGCTCAACCATAGCACTGTAGATACTGCCACCTAAGCTATAGCGGTTTGAAAACTCTTCAACAAAAGCAAATGGTGAGAGGACTTCCATGCTTTAACATTTCATCAATGATATATAAGGATTTCTTGGTAAGGAAACAACACAGACATCTGTTCCCAATGAAAAGCTTATGGCAAGCTTACCAAGTTCTTGAGTTGGTACACACTGACATATGTGGGCCAATCAGTCTAATATCCAACAGCAACAAGAAGTACATAATCAATTTCATTGATGATTTCAGTCACAAAGTCTGGGTTACTTCCTGACTAAAAAATTTGAAACATTCTCTACCTTCAAGAAATATAAAAATTTGGTTGAAAAAGAAACTGGCTTGAGCATGAAGCGTCTTTGATCTGATCGTGGGGGTGAGTTCACTTCTGTCGAATTCACTAACTTTTGCAGTGAGAATGCAGTTCATAGACAATTAACAGTTAGTTACACCCCTCAGCACAACGGTGTCGTGAAGCTGAAGAATCAAACTATTATAAATATGTTCTGAAGCATGCTTTTAGGAAAGAAGATGCCCAAAACCTTTTGGCCAGAATCTGTCAATTGGGCAGTCCATGTCCTTAATAGAAGTCCCACACTTGCAGTAAAAAACAAAACTCTAGAGGAAGCTTGGAGTGGGTTGAAACCATCAGTGGCACACTTCAAAGTATTCGGGTGTGTGTCCCATGTTCATGTTCCAAATTGCAAATGAACAAAACTTGATGATAAGAGTAGCAAATGTGTCTTCCTTGGAGTTAGCGAGGAGTCAAAGGCATATAGGCTATATGATCCTATTTCTCAAAAGATCAAAATAAGTAGAGATGTGGTGTTTGAAGAATATAACTACTGGGATTGGGAGAAAATCCATGAGGAAACTGTTTTGGTTGATCTAGAGTGGGTGACAATGATGGCAAATCAACTTTGGCACGTGACAGTGATGAAAAGTCAAATATAATAGATGCAATTGAACCTGTAGCAACCAACACTGAAACAGAAGTTGTCACACAACAACCTACAACTATTGATTCCTTATCTGAGTCCCTTAAGCAAAGTCAAAGAAGGCAAAGGTCAAGAAGGGAACCAGGCTGGATGCAAGATTATGAAAGCGAATAAGGCTTATTGGAGGAAGATGAGATGACTAATTTTGCTATGCTTGCAGCCAATGATCCAATTTACTTTGAAGATGCTGTAAAAGATGCCAAATGGAGAGCAACAATGGATGTAGAGATTGCAGCTAGTGGTGTAAAGAAGTTTGGAGTGAAGTGGGTTTACAAGACTAAAATCAATGAAAATGGAGAGGTGGAGAAATTCATAGCCTATTTGGTTGTGAAAGGCTACATCCAAAAGCATGGTGTGGATTATACTGAAGTCTTTGCACCTGTAGCTTGTCGAGAAACAATATGGTTGGTTATTTCTTTGGCAGCTCAGAAAAGGTGGAGGATTTTTTAGTTAGATGTCAAGTCAGCCTTTCTCCACAATGAACTAAGTGAAGAAGTCTTTGTCGAACAACCTTTTGGACATGAGAAAAAGGGTACTAAACAGAAGGTTTACAAATTTAAAAAGGCTCTATACGGACTAAAACAAGCTCCACGTGCTTGGTATAATCGAATTAAGTCTTATTTTATCAAAGCAGGTTTTCAACAGTGCCCTTATGAACACACTTTATTCATCAAAGTTGGAGAAGAAGGTAAAATTCTAATCGTTTGCCTCTATGTTGATGACTTAATATTTACAGGCAATGATGAGGATATGTTTATTGCATTTAAAAATTAAATGATGCAAGAGTTTGGCATGACATACTTGGGGAAAATGAGATACTTTCTTGGTATAGAAGTGTTGCAAAGCCAAGAAGGTAATTTTATTTGCCAAAGGCGTTATGTGCAGGAGGTTTTAGAAAGATTTGATATGGATAAATGCAACTCAGTGCATAATTCAATTGTCCCAGGTTGCAAAATCACGAAGAATGAGAATGGAGTAAGGGTGGACAACAGTTGCTACAAACAATTGATTGGGAGACTTATGTATTTAAATGCCACCCGACCTAATATCACATTTGTGGTAAGTTTATTGAGCAGGTATATGGAGCATCCTACATAACTTCATCTTCAGGTTGCCAAACGAGTATTGAGATATTTGAAAGGGACTTTCGATTTTGGAATATTTTATAGCAAGGGAGGAGAAGACGCACTAGTTGCCTATACAGATAGTGACCACACTAGAGATTTGGATGATAGAAGGAGTACTTCGGGATAAGTATTTCAATTAAACTCAGGAGTTGTTTCATGGTCCTTAAAGAAGCAACCAATTGTCACGTTATTGACCACCGAAGCTGAGTTTGTTGCACCTGCTTCAAGTGTCTGTCAAGTAGTATGGCTGAGACAAATTCTAGAGGGTCTTCATCATATTCAGAACACTAAGACAACAATTTTTTGTGACAACACTTCAGCCATTGCACTTTCAAGGAATCAAGTTTACATGGACGTAGTAAGCATATAGATGCAAGGTTTCATTTTCTTCGTGAGAAAAGTAAGAATGAAGTCATCAAATTGGTTCATTGTCATTCTCAAGAGCAAGTAGCTGATATAATGACAAAACCGTTAAAGTTGGATGTGTTTGTGAACCTTAGGAGTTTGTTGGGAGTTTGCAAAGACCCAAGCATAAACTGAGTTACATATTCAGTTTAAAGGAGGAAGTGTTGACCAGTTATATTTTAAGTTGAAATAGTCTTTGGTAGCTGAAATAATCCTTATTCTGTAGGTGTTAGTTGTTGTGTTTCCTAGTTAATTGCCACGTTATCAGTGGTGCTTCCTGGTCTACTGCCACATTATTTATGGTAGTGTTTATTTCTTTTTTTATTGCACTTGTAAGGCTGGTTTTAATGGGGTTAGGAAGGGGGTTACCGTTCCTAGCCCCCAGATCAGGATGCGTTACTACGTTCAGGAAGACGGGTTACATTTGTCAGGTGCGGGACCATTTAAAAAAAAAATTAAATCTGACCGTTTGATCTGATTGATCCAACAATCAGATTTATTCCAATGGTAATATTACCGTTGGAGTACAAAAAATTATCCTTTTGGTCCATAACGGCTAGTTTTACCCATTTTCTTATAAATATCCCCTAAACATATTTTTTTTTCTATCATTTCTTCACTTCAAACACCCATTTCTCTCCCCCAAACTTTCTCAACTCTTAAAATTTCTCTCCAAATATTTTTTCAATGGATCCCAACGATTTTTTTAATTATTTTTCAAACAACAAAAACAAAACAATGGAAGAATTTGCACTTGCAAATTCTTCCTCATCTTTTGATGACGAGGAATACAAAACAATTTGAGATAATTTCAAACAATCTATTTGGAATGATCCTACTGAAGAAAAGATGTTGAAATTAGTACAACAAACATACTACATGATGAATCTTCCAGCCGACGCTATGAAAAAAGACCAAGACGCTATCTTAACCGAGACCGCCTGAGTGGTCACGAACGGTTAGTTCATGACTATTTTTCTGAAAATTTAACCTACAATGATGATATCTTTTGGCGTAGATTTTGTATAAGGAGAGATTTATTTTTGCGGATCGTGGAAGCTGTCAGAAATCACTCCGACTATTTTCGCCAAACCCTTGATGTGATTGGTTTTCCTAGTCTTTCACCACTTCAAAAATGCACTGTTGCAATACGACAGTTGACATATGGTTGTTCTGGTGATTTGTTTGATGAATATTTACGTCTCGGTGAGTCCACTGTCAATCATTGTTTGAAGAATTTATTTCAGTGTGTCGTAGAAGTTTTCAGTAGCAAATATTTGAGAAAACCGACCATTGCCGATGTTCAACGACTCCACACAATGCAAGAAGAACAACACGACTTTTCAGGGATGCTCGGGAGTGTTGATTGTATGCACTGGGATGGCGGAATTATCCAACGGTCTGGAAAGGGCAATATACACTAGGTGACTATGGACATCCTACGATTATACTGGAGGTTGTGGCCAGCGCAGATCTATAGATTTGACACGCCTATTACGAGGTGACGGGCTCTAATAACGATATCAATGTCCTGAACTAATTGCTTATCTTCAACGACGTATTAACAGGGATGAC
>CAODLS011559852.1:0-10053 GCA_948243855.1 Flueggea neowawraea
TAGCCATTAGGATTAATCCGGCGAGTTCTTGTTAAACAAAGGAGGTTGGAGAAGGTGCTCCAGAAACAATGAAGCAATACTCTGAGAGCAACAATGATCAGAACATGGAAACACCAATCAACCTTAAAGCAACCCTCATGAAACCTTGTGTACAACACTTTTCCAAAAAGAGGCCCATATAGCAGATACTTCACACCAAGAACATTTGCAGAGAAACACACAACATATCAGAAAAATCATCAAAATAATCTCAAAAGAAAGAAAGAAAGAAAGAAAGAAAGAACCCAATATGGGCAAGAAACTTTTGATACCTTGTAAGCACCCAAATTCTGCCAAAGCCATTCTGACAAGGTAGCACCCATATTTGTTAGCTCTTTAATTTAAATTCTTGTGTATATATATGTGTGTATTTCTTATATATTTGTATATAAGAAATATTTCTATATCTACTGAAAGAATGCAAAGAGGAACTTGTTTTTCTTTTTAAATTTCCAGGAAGAGACAAAAGAGGAGGAAAATAGAGTTTGTTTGCTCTCTTTCGGGTTCTTCCACAAAGACTGAAATAAAATGGTCAGTTTGTTTTAGTCACGCCACCTCCACTCACCTACTTATATAGCTACAAATTATAAAACTAAAAAATACAACAAAATACAACCACGAGTCGAGTCAAGTCACAGCCAAACACTGTGCAAATATGCCAAGTAGTACTAGTTGTACTGTTTTGCTTTTAATGCTGTTGGAGGTTCATAATTCTTTAACTTCTTCTTCTTATTATTAATAATAATATTTTCAACTCCCCTAATTATGATATTGTTCGTACATTAAGTCACTATGACGAGTGAAAGCGTTATTATAATAATATTCATATTGGGTTTTTGCATATGTTTTACTATCCATAAATTTCATTCTAATTACTAAATAAAATTACTGTCATCATCATCATTATCGCTTATATAATATGGTGCTAGTAATATATATATACTTATATTGGGTTTGAACGTGTTTTCATTGAAGGTAGCTGTGTTTAGTGAATCTTGTTACTCAGGCACGGTTTGTGGGGACGCCCACAATTGCTCTACAAAAAATGGATTTTAATGGCTTGTGTTGGTGGGAAGCAGGGAGATGTGAAGCGGGCGGTTGGGACTTGGGACCAATCTAGTAATTACATAACTCGCGTGGTCGGTATTTCATTCTTGAATAGATTTGTTATTACAAAAGTTCCTGGTAGATTTTTAGTTTTAGCTCATTGAGAATGGAAGATTTTTAAAGCTGGTTACTCGCCCGGAATGGATTTATGCTTGTCGCTCCTAAATATATCATATATCATTAGATTATGAAATAATAATCAATTAATGCAAATACTATCGTCTATTTTGGACTCTATTATTTTATACAATTTTATTCTTAAAAAAATATCACGTTAGTTTACAAAAGAAAGATACTTATAAGTTATCACAATCTTTTACTTGAGTTTCTATAGATGGTGTCAATTATTTATGTAGATCATGACCCTTGATAATTAGCAAACTCAGGTATTTTCCGCTCAACAGGCGCACATATTCCTTGAAAAGAAGCCTTATTATTTTGAGAGGGGAATCTGCTATAAGCAACCCCTTAACCTCGAGTACTCCTTGACAACATGGAATACATCACGTCAAAAGCCCACAAATATATATCTCATTAGTGAGCCTAACGATTGTCAAATAATATAGTTCACAAAATTATTATTAAATAATTATATTTTAATTCTAGTATTAATCTAAATAAGAGCTGATCCAAACATGATTATTTTACGAAGAAAAATGATGATCGGAACGACTGCAAAAAAAATTGAAATTCAGTGTGTAAATATATATGTAGAATACTTTATATATATATATATACATATATATTAAAGATAAGTAAAACTTGATTATTAAAGGGCTAAACACTGTGGGAGAACCTTTCCAGTTTGAGAGTCTTATTTGTCGTCCTTTTTTTTTGTTCTCTTTGTCAGAAATGGGATCTTTAAGATCCAATCTATGACTCTTGTGTTAAAGAATTGAGTATGAAGGTAATGACTTAATATTTATATGTAAATATTTTAGATTTGAATTTTAGTAAAGATAAAGAGAAAAATAATTAATTTAAATTTTTTTCACTCTTAATTTTTTTTTTAAAAAAAAGAATTCAATTTATAACTCTTAAGTAAACTTTTTTCTAAAATTTTGTGACAGTGGGTGTTATTAATTCAAATATCTTAGAACTTAAACAACTATATCCGTATCTTAAAGTGTATGGAGAACTCTTTTTTTAAAGAAAAAAGAAAAAAAGAGGAGTATATTAAGAACCAACTGTTTTAAATTTTTCTTTTCAATTTATATTAGGAATATTCTGGTTAAGGAAACAATTTGATTGGTGTCGCGATATGTAAATAAATCATGTAAGAAAAATTAAATACGTTCTTTAATATTTATAGCCAAAGAAAGTGGAATTAATTTATGTTTGGCGGTAATCACCTAATATTTATATGTAGACGTTTCAGGTTCAAATTTTGATATAGGTAAGAGGATAAATAATTGATTTGGACTTTGTCTATCTCTTATCTTTTTAAAGAAAAAAAAAAGATCCAATTTATGACTCTTAACTGAATTTTTTTTCTAAAATTTTGTGACCGTGGGTGTTATTAATTCAAATATCTTAGAATTTAAACAACTATATCCGTATCCTAAAGTGTATGGAGAACTCTCTTTTAAAAAAAAAAAAGAAAGAAAAAAAGAGGAGTATATTAAGAACCAACTGTTTTAAATTTTTCTTTTCAATTTATATTAGGAATATTTTAGTTAAGGAAACAATTTGATTGGTGTCGCAATATGTAAATAAATCATGTAAGAAAAATTAAATACGTTCTTTAATATTTATAGCCAAAGAAAGTGGCATTAATTATTTCTTGAATTAGACACTATATGGGCCTCATCTTAATAAATTTGGCATACTCCAACCATAAAAATATAATAATTAACATGCACTCAACCTAAAATTGGAAAAAGAGAATGTAACGAATATATAAGAGGATATAATGAAAGGATCAGACACGGGCATCAGTATCCATAATAAATTGCTTTTAGTTATATTCAATTATTGAAAATTTTACAAGTAATTGAATATCTGATACAATGATCATTTTTTTTATGAATACTGATAAACTAAAAATGGTCTACAAAACCTATTTAATATAAATGCACATTCATTTTCTATCGCTAATTATCCATGTGAAAAGCGTTTTTAGCTTGTATGAGCTTTCCTTTATTTAAGATTTAAGCAATGTGGTTTTAACGCTTTTTTATGAACTCATGAACAGTAACTCAGTTGATATGCAACTAATGACTTGTATATTAAACTCTTTTCTAAGTTCAAACTTTTTATGGTCAAACGAACTGAATCCTAATTCTACTACTATTAGTTATTAATTAGTTAAATTAAATGAAGTCAAAAAAATTAGTTAAATTAAAGTAATTAAGTATAAAAGAAGGCTTATACAAATTTCAATTTTAATGAATTTTCACTTGGAGGAACATGTCAAGAAATTTGGAAAATTATATTATAATCATCATTTATTAACTTAAATTTTTAAATAGATTGGTTTATAATAAAGATTTGACAGGCATAATTTTTTAACAAACGCCACGCCAGCGAAGCTATATCTCTAAGCAGCCAATATACCATGCACTTGTAGTCAAGGGATTGATTACAATTTTCTTTTAGAAAAAAAAAAGCTTTGTCTCATTGACTTATTTTACATAAAATAAAATGAAGTCAAAGAACAACAAGTTTCCAAGATCTCTACATCTAAAAGGGAAAAGATGTTCGGTCATTAAAAAGATAAGGGATAATTATTATTATGTATCTTAGTTATACCGTAATTTCATATTCAGTTCTTAAATTTTGAAAAGTTTTATATTAGATTTTTGTTTATATGCAGCGTTATTTTAAAATAAATATTTAAAAATTAATTTTAGTATCATATATTCTGCATATAACATTTATATACAAATTAGAAGAAACAAATAATAAAATTAAGTGTTAAATACATATTTTGAATTAACGTTATGTATAAATATAAATCTGATATGAAATTTTTTAAAATTAATAGATTGAATAAAAAATTATAATATAATTTAAAGATAAATAGTAATTAACCCAAAAGATAAAGAAGATGGGTAACACTAAAATTATAGAAATTCTCCGCCCGGCCGACTTATAACTAAGAGCAGGAGGCATGCTCTGCACCTATATTTTGGTGTTTTTTAGTTGGGGATATGTTAGGTTTTACGTACTTTTTGGCTGCTCGAATCAAATATTTAAGTAGCACAGAAATTAGTGTACGTACGTAGACTTTTCGCAATCAGACAACCCACATTCACATACTTATATGTAGTATATTCTTATTTATCTTTTGTTACATCCATCATCTTCAACTTTTTTTTTAAAAAAAAAACAAAGATTAACATATCAAAACAAAATGGGTACTTGTGTTTACCTTAAAACCTTTTTTTTGCCTCTCAATCAAAAAATTTAGTGCAAATAGAATTTTTGAAAATTTAAAAATTAAAAATATTAAAACTCAAGAGAGTCAAACTCAATAAATTCTCACCTAAAGAGATGAGGAGGGAGCGGAAAGAAGAGTTTCTAGTTCCGATATTTTTAAAATTCATTTTAAGAAAATTCTTAGCGGTGATAAAAAATTTAAAGTTTTTTTGTAATTATTGTACGAAAGAATACTCGTTCAAGTATGGAGAGAGTTATGGACCATTTCAAAAACATATAATACAAAAGCATCCGGATAAAGTGGGAATGGCGAGAGGACAAGCGCAACTAACCGAGTTTGTTTCTTCTTCCTCTCAACCTAGTTTATTTCGTTATAATCATGATAAATCTAGTATGGATTTTGCTCAAATGATTGTTGTTGATCATTTATCATTTAATTTTGGTAAAAAATTAAGATTTAATAAATGGATTAAAGAACATTGTCAACTGGCTTATAAACTAATTAATAGACATTTGATTAGAAAAAATTTGCTTAAATTGTATTAAAACAAAAAAAAAGGATTTAATAAATTATTTTCAATCAAATGATATACATTTTTCTTTTTTTCTGATATTTGGAGTGATCATACTTTGACGCATTCATATATGGACATTGCATGTCATTGGATTGATGAGAATTTTATTTTGCAAAAAAAAATTTTAGCATATAGATGTTTTGATGAATCACATTCTGTATTAAATATTTGTATATTAATTCATACCATTTTAGAAGAATATAGGTTGGTTCATAGAATTTTTTCAATTTCATTTGATAATGCATCGACTAATAATGCTTATGTTAACGATTTAAAAAATATTTGTCAACCGAATTTTGGTGGACAATTTTTTCATATACGATGTGTTTGTCATATTTTAAATTTATGTATTCAAGATGGTTTAGAAGCAATGAGTGTTCATATTCAACCAATTAAAGAAGTTATTTCTCATATGTGGGTTCGTCATAGGACCCAACAAGAGTGGGCAAATTTTTGTATTCAAAATGGTGAACAACCAAAATATTTTGCAAAAGATATTTGTACCCGTTGGAACTCAACTTTTAAATTATTTTCTCAATCTATTGATTACAAAACTTTATTATGTTCTTTTGTCTCTCAATATATTTCAAGTAGTAATCTTTTATCTACTACTTGGAATATTTGTGAAAAAATTATGCAAATTTTATAATGTTTTAATGATGCCGCTAATTTTTTTTAGTCATGTTTATAAACCCATTTCGCATGAGTTTTTAGACCAAGCATTTAACATAGCCAGTGCATTTAACGAGGGCGAGAAAATTGAAGAAATTAAAGATTTCGTCCTCTAAATGAAATTGAAATGGTTAAATTATTTTAAATTTATTCCAGATATTTATCTTATTGCATTTATTTTTGATCATAGGGTTAACAACAAATTTGATTTTTTGAAAGATATTTTGGAAACTTATTATTCATTGTTAGATTTAGAAAATGAAAATGATATTAGTGTTTTACAAATTGTTACTAAAGTTAGGCTTTTGATAAATGAATTATTAATATCTTTTTCTATTTCTTATCCAAATGAGGAATCAGATTTGTCCTCACTTCTGTCTATCCCTACTTCGCCTATCTCTACTTCCTCCTCATTGTTCGTGAGATCTAAATTGATAGCGGATAGGCGAAAGAATCCAAAGGAGTGCTTCAAACTCTCATAACAAGTTTGAAGTTTATCTAACCACTATTTTTTAGGTTGGTAGTGATTTTCAGATTTTAGAATTTTGGAAGTAATACAAGATGACATTTCCTACTGTCACGACCCATTCCTGTGACAGTGACCGGCGTACAAGGTGAACTGTCTATGGGAGCCCAACCCATCTCGCACAAGCCTCAAAGATACAGAAACTATAAGCCCATATATTTAAATCATTTTAATAAAATTATTTTCGAGAAAATCATATATATATGATTATAAAATATATCAAAAATCAATACAAGCGATAAATCGCAAATCTAATACCCCAAAATAAAATCTCAAAACAGCGGACTCCAAAACTCAACAGTATCTCGATGCGGAGCTCTAAAACAATGAAGTAGCATGGCCAAGAGGGCGCTACTAACCAAAAATATTGGGTCTTACTGGGCGAAGATATCAAAAGTTTCCGAGTCGAATCAACCTGTAAAATAGAAACAATGTAACACAAAAAAATAAAGGAAGTCAAACCCAGAGAGTAAGGGACAACACTCCAGATTGCCTCATACGTGCCTCACAAAGACTAGTTTAAAAACCGTTGAAAACTACCACATGCAAGTATATGACAAGATGTATATATATACACACATACCACATACATAGTATAGTTTCAGAAACACATTTCGCAAACGTTTACACCCAAGGCAACCACTTGCGCATTGGAAAAAATGATACTACTAGTATCGTAATAAAAAACAATGTATATGTATTATAGGACTGGTAATAATTATGGTGTGAACTGTGTCACTCAACCACCTCCATAATGATTGTGGACTCTGTCACTAATCTGATAACAAATCATGTGCCTAGCCGGCACATGGCTATCAACAACCCTGATAGCTGGGTCATATCATACATTGGTATACCAAATATTACGTACCCCGTAGCAAAGGTGTCCCACAATCAAAAGTCATTATCTCAAAAATAGTACATGCATTTAACATCAAAAACAGTCGAAAACATATATATAAATATATATATGTAATTCTTTTCAAAAACAATAGTGAATATTTATTCACATAAATCCAATTATTTAATTAATTAATCATTAGATTAGTCTAGTTTCAAGTATGTGTTATACACATAAAAAACTATAATAGTTTCGAGACATAGCCTATGTGTCTGAAGTTGTCATCCACTTACCTGGATGTCCAAGCTCTAGGACCTGGTACCACTGTCAGGTAGCTGATCCCGCTGATAAGGGCAAGAAGCTGAAACAATACATCAGAAACAATAACGGATTAGAAACAATGATGTATGAGACACTGGTATTGTGACTGTACCAAAATGCGTGCACATACATATGCAACCCTCAAGGCAATCAAAATCTCCAAATTAGTCCTCAGACTCTCCGAATTCATCAATTACAAAATGACACAATTTGGTCCCTCAGAACTACTATTTACTCGAGTTAGTCAGAGGCTAACTCGAGTTATATGTCGTCTGGTTTACTCGAGTTAGCCAATGGATAATTCGAGTAAATCATGGCTTATTTTACTCGAGTTAACCCAAACATAACTCGAGTAAATCTGGGTCTATCTTACTCGAGTTAGCCAAAACGCTTACTTGAGTAAGTCACTGACCCAGATCACCTAGTTCGACCAAACACTCAACGCAACCGATAAAATCACTCCCAATCACATACATTAACTCCAATCAACCTCCTGAGTATGAATCTATACTCAACTCCAACAATACAACTCGGAATCTCTCGAAATCATTCAAAACCGAATTGATTCAAACCCATTTAAACCCAAAACCCTAATATGCACAATCTTGTAGAAAACATTAGGAAAGAAAGGATTAGAGACACAATATTACCTCAAGAAAGTTGAAATAAGTGTGGATGAACAACTTGAGAGAGTTTGGGAGCATCTGAGAGAAGTGATTTGGAAGAAATGATAGATTTCGGTCGGTTGGGGTCTCTTAAAGACAAAGAACACTGAAACGCGTTGTTCCACTTACATATATAACTCGAGTTACACAATGGTTAACTTGAGTTATATGGACCTCGTTTAACTCGAGTTACAATTATGGCTAACTCTAGTTGTATAGGGGTCACACAACTCGAGTTACATCTTACACTAACTTGAGTTATCCACTCTCAAGATTCGCTATTCTTAAGGTTCTACAATACCAATCCTCCGCCACAAGTGAGGGCATCAATAAAATATAATGAGTTTATTTTATTTTGTTTAAAATTATGTGATGTAATTACTACTATAATAGTTAATTTGTTAGACGGTTCGCTTCGTATGCAGGTCTCTACCCGATTTTGGGTCGTGACAATCTCTTTGTTTTGCAATGAAGTTTTATATTTTATTCAAAAGAAAAAAATCAACTAACGAAACCAAGAAACAATGCTTTACAAAACGAAATTAACAAATATGAAATCAGTATCCAAAAATTCTGTTGTAAATACTTCACCACAACCATGAACATGGCCACCAAACCTATCTCCGTACACTCAATTTCACATTAATTTGGATTTGTCTTGAAACCCACCACCACAAAAATAGCGACCACCACAGTACACTTCTCAAAACCAAAACTCATAAATAAATCATAACACATTCATAAGGACAAAGAAATTGATCACGGTCATCTCAATTTATCGACATCCAGGATAGATCGGTTGTTGGTGTAGAGGATGGTGTTGGTTTTGGGGTGGCCGGAGAGAAGAGCTAGAGAGAAAGAAAGCAAGAGAGGAGTGACAAAGCTCAGATGGAGAGAGGAGAGAAAAATCGAGTATTGGAGAATAAAAATTATTGTATTTGTGAAATGTAAATAAACATTGTGTTAAAAGAGCTATTTTTTAACATACTGTGATAAAAGACAAAATATAATTACAAAAAAGGATATTGGGTGTAATGTCCTTGTTATCAATTGGAAGAAAAATAATATTTGCACAGAAATAATAAGGGGAAAATCACACATTTATTTTAATTAAAAATACAAAAATTTAAAAATATAAATTGTCTACAATTATGGAAACGCAAGGATACCCAAACTTCAAAAATGTCAGATTTTCATAATTACGATATTTTTGAGAGAAATTGAATTTTCACGAGAAAATCAAATCAAGTAGGAAAAGTCTCCAAAGCTCTCCACATGTCTCCACTGGAGGTTTTCACTGGTCTCCAGGGGTCTCCACTGAAGGTTTCCAGGGGTTTCCACTGGAGGGCTCCAAGGATATCCACTGAAATTCTCTAAGGGTCTTCACTAAAGATCTCAAATGGTTTCCAAGGATATCTACTGGTCTCCAAAAAAGTTTTTTGTAGGTCTTTCAAAGGTCTTTTGAATTAAACTGAATTATTTGTGCATATTAATTTTTTATAAGAAATTTGGTTCAATTGAAGATTTTTAACTAACTAATTTATTCATGTTTATTAACAAGTTTTAATTATTTGAATGGTAATTAATTCAGTGCACAAAGATCTCCGAAGGTCTTCGCCCTGCAAAAAATTAATAAAATTCAACAAACACTATTGAAGTATTTTCCAAATTAAACCTGCACAAAATCAACGAAGGTCTTCAATATTTTTTTTCGTTTTTTTATAAAAAATAAAGAAAGCAAAGATAAGGTTTTTCATCTCAAATGAAGACTAATCCTTAATAATATCACCAAAATCTCGAAATTGCAATATAAGAAACATTAAACTTCAAATTCAATATGAAACAACAAGATCCTGGAAAATTTCAACAATAATCAAGGAAAATTTCAACGAACCCTAAATTTCAGATCTGGAGTGAAACCCTGGC
>CAODLS011559929.1:0-12040 GCA_948243855.1 Flueggea neowawraea
CGGTTCTCTCAAAAAAACCGAACCGAATAAACCAAAGAAAAGAGGAGAGAGAAAGAGGAGTTACCTCCGGTGGCTTGCCGACCGACGAGGAGAAGAGAGAGACGAGAGAGAGAGTCAGATGATGAGAGAGAAACAAGAGAGAGAGAGCTTGTGTTTCGGTTGAAGAAGAAAAGAGAAGAAAACGAGGAAGAAGAAATAAAAAGAAAATCTGGGCGGTTCGGTTTGATTCAAAACGACGTCGTTTGGTTAAGTCAGAAGCCGGTTACTGTGGACGTGAACGACCGATCGTCTGGCAACTCAAGCGACACGTCGTTTTTCCCTTCAACGAACGACTGACCGTTTGCCGACGCGAACGACGCGTCGTTTTCCTCTTCGGACCGAACGACATGTCGTTTATCAACGCAAACGACAAGTTGTTTCTTCTTCGAATCAAACGACACGTTGTTTCGTTCTTTCACGCGGACGACTGTGCATACACGCCCGAACGACACGCCGTTTGGTCCACTTTCTGAACGACCTGTAGTTCAATTTTTATTTTCTTTTCTTCCATTTCTCTTTCTTTTTTTCAATTCTAACCAATTTTCACTCAATTTAATTTCACAATACACCTCAAAAATCATATTAACACAAAAAAAATATTAACACTCCAAAAATATCATTAATTAATTTAATGATAATTTAAATTAAAATTAATCTTTCAAAAATAATTAATTCAAAAAAATTTCCCTTGGAAAATTTACCCAAAAATAGTCACAAAATTCAAGTTATTACAAAATACTTCCTAAAACACAAAATTGAAAAAAAAAATAGTTAGCTTACAGGGAAGTGGCAACCAAAAAAAGATTATCTGCCATTTCAATTAGAAGCTGCAGCCTCCAGTGACCCAATTAACTCGTTAAAAGGGATACTGTATCAATTTATACTTGTTTTGATATATCCATTAGAAATGGATCTATCCACCAAGAGTTTTATGTTGAACAAAAGCAAATAAAGTCCTATAATGAAACTGACCTCCATATCACTTGTTGGAAGCACAGGCTGCTCATTCAAGAAACATCAGTCCAGTCAGCTCAGCCTAATCAATAGAAAATAAGAATGAAGAAATAAAACCTCAAAAAAGAAAAAAAAATGAGATTAAAGACTGAAAACTAATTACTAGTCATTCTCAGAGCATCTGGCTCACATCATTGATATCATTAAAGTAACTAAAGTATATTAAAAAAACAGGCATACTAGTCAGATTTATCTATTACTAATCAATTGCATGATTAGAATACAGTACTAACATAAAAATTATGTAACTATGAAGAAATCAAAAGTGGTACAAAGCATAATAGCAAAACGACGAATGAAGACAAAAAAATCATCAACAGTGAAGAAAAGAAGAGATTGACCTTCTTATCAAGTTGCCAATTAGATGGATGCCTCCAACATATTACTCGTCCAGGTTGGTTGGTCAAATGAATAACTTCATTTGGCCATGGTGCACATTTGTCATGAAATGCTATGTCACATCGCAAACACTGCAATTGAAATCTTTGTTTGCATATGCAGCAGACCTGTTTAAACCAACGTGTAACTCATGTGCAATAATGCTTGTGATGCTTCAAATAGATAAATTCTTTAACGACCCACAAGATTTCACAAGACAATAACTGTGAATGTCTAATTTAGCATATACATAGAACTCCATAAAAAATAGACAAAAAAGAAACCTATCAAATATTGTTCTTGAAAATGCATATTTCTTTTCAATTAACAAACAGAACATCTGAAGCGAATTCCAGTTCGAAAAAAAAACATACAGAACATCTGTTTCATGGAACCAAACAAGAAAAACCAGCAGCATGATTAAGTTGGCCTTACATGCTGAGTGAACTTGAATTTAATTGGATTTGAAACACCAAGCCTTTGCTTCACACACTTTGCATGAAAGATTCTCTGACAATTACGAACAGAACAAGAAATCCCCTCGCCAGGGTTGATAAAGCGTTGGCAATCAAGACATTCAGCCTGACACAATTCAAACAGTAGCATCAAGATCAGACACCGCACATCTTTCAAGACCTAATTCTTCCTCTTTGGCCCATAAAGTTGTTATTCCATTGCTTAAAAATTTATCAAATCTCAACTGGCACATACTCTTGCATGATAATTTTTTTAAAAACACAATTATTATAGGTAAAACTTCAAAAATTGACAACTTATTGACCTTGTTATACTGTTGTTTGCATAAACATCAGTACAAAAATAAGAATTTCTATCACCATAGTCCGTATAAACCCAATATAAAAACAATAACAAAATTTGTTTAAAATTTCGCAAGGAAAGAATCGTATTACTACCATCTCTGCAAATAAAGAATCTGAAAAATACCTTGAAAGATATTCTGTATCCCATAAAACCTTTAATAATACTAAAAGCATTAAAGATTGCACAAACAAAGCATATTCTAATTCTAATATTGTAATTACCAAAACCCAGAGACAGTACTCTAAAATTTTTCACAACAACTTTAATTCAATATAATGTAAGAAACAGGGCGACGAACCGTAATTCACTAATAATTGCACAAATGTTCATAAAATCACAATGTCTCACAATTAAACCAGAAAATAATTGAGCTTCGCAAGAAATGAGTTAATTTACCATCTTTTTGGCACCGCGGACGAGGAAAGGGAGATAGCAACGAGATGTAGAAGCAGCAGTACTCAGGTCCATCTTCTTGTCTCCCCAATCCTCCAAGATTCCTCCTTTCCTGCTACGCTTCAAAACCCTAATCGTCCCGTCGTTCGCATTGCAAGCTTCTCCGTTCTCCGACACCGAGTCACGGCCGTCGATCGAGGGGTTGACCGCCTCAGACGGAGTGACGTCATCAGGGGGAGGAGGAGGAAGGAAGGGTTTGAGGGAGGAGCAGCTGGAGAGAGTGCAAGAGGAGGAGGAAGACAGAGAGAGATTGCCCAGGTCGGGCATTGTGCGGACTGAGTGAATGAGGAAGTCACTGAAATCGAGAACGTGTGTGAGTTTGGAAACCCTAAATATAGAGAGAGCGGGGTTTGGTTTTGGGCGGGAAAGGTAAAATTTGTAGTTTTGATGGTGATGGATTGGTGCGCTTTGTTGTTGGTGTGTGTGGAAATTACTTTGGAAGTTTGAACTGTTGTTGGGAATTTATGAGATTGCCATTCGGAGATGGAAACAGAAAGTGACCATAGTGACCATACTTGCGAATTATTCAAAGTTTAGTGGTCATGGCCACTTGTGTTATGAATTTTGAATTTATTTTATTTGTTAATAAAATGAAATTAATGAGTAATTATATTTAAAAATGAATTAATATGTTTGGTTTTTTTTATTGAATTTTTCATTTATAAATGAATTTTGTATTTAGAATGGATAATTGACGCAGTGGAATTGAACAAAACAAAAGGGATAAACGTTGAATCTGTTAATTCGGGCATCCATACCGAAATCAACTTTCTATTGACCTGTTGATTCATCGAATACCAGAAAAATAGGCATTTAAAACACACGTTTGGGAAGAAAAATGGTTGTAATATTCTCAATGATCAAAAACTGCATAACAAAGTTGGCACAATAGGGTTTAAACCCGCAATTACAACGAGACACAAAAAAAACGAAAATACCCTCAATAAAATGTTTAGGGGCTCTGAAAAGGGTATAAACGAAGTTTTTGGGCCTAAAAACTATGGGTTATAGGCACCTGTAACATCCTATAGGGCTCGAAACAAGTTTCGATTTGATATATTGTGCATCTCGTAACTCTTCTCAGATCAAAAGTTATGGCCTATAAAAGTTCTGTCGCTTTTCACCACATCCAAGCCCACCAAATAATCCAATGTTGTCTAATCCACATGTGGTTTTCAGGCCCAAAAAAACGTCGTTTAAACCCCTTTCCAAAGCCCCTGAACATTTAATGGAGGGCATTTTTGTCTTTTTGGTGTCTGGTTGTAATTTCGGGTTTAAACCCTATTGTGTCGACATTGTTATGCAGTTTTTGATCATTGAGAATATTACAGACATTTTTCTTCCCAAACATGTGTTTTAGATGCTTATTTTCCTAGTGTTCGGTGAATCAACAGGTTAATAGAAGGTTGCTTCTGGTATTAATGCGCGAATCAACGGATTCAACGTTTATCCCTTTTGTTTTGTTCTATTCTGCTACGTCAATAATGATTTGCAATTATTTGTTTTTTTTACAAAAATGTCCTTGTAATTGATTTTTAGGTGGTAGATTGAGAGTGTGGTGTGAGCGTAATTTTGTCAATTTAATAAAAGTATGAAATTTATTTACAAATTCCATCTGATAAGATTTGCAAACGAACAAAACTTAACTAAAATTAATTTCTTTATTTTCAAATGAAGGATTTGAATATTTAAAAAAATCAAAGCAAACATAAAAATTAACAAAAATTAGGATTTACAAAACTTTGTGGAATTCATTTATACCAAACACACTGGTAATGTATTTGCTCACCCATGGTCACTATAGCCGATTTTTAAAAAAAATGCCGCCAAAAATATGACATGGCATCGACATGGCGATTAAACCAAAAACCCATCAAACTAGGACATCTCTGCTCCTTAAACACTTCTAGGGATTGATAAGTCTGTCACATCAGCAATTCACTAACTCTTTACTCATCATACCATCTCTTCTAATGGTTAACCACTTATTATACTCCAATATGGGACTCACAATCACTCCACTCATTATTTCATTTATTTATAATATACAAATTATAATAAAAATATTTATTTGACATAAATATTTTGTGTAAGTTATTTAACTTATTCTTTCAACCGAAAATATATTTTGGTATTTTTAATAGCATATATAAAATAAAAAATTAAATTATTAAAAATAAAAATTGATATTATAAGAATATATAAAATAAAAAATTGAATAAAATTATCTATTTATTGTGTTTTAAAAATTAAATAAAAATAACTAAGAAAAGAAAAGAAGAGAGAAGAAAAAAATAAGAATAAAAAATCAAAAAGAAAAAAAGAAAAAACGTGTAGAGGAAGTGGTGGAGTCCATTTTATTAGTGGACTCCACCACTCTAAACAATTGCCTTAAGGTTAGTTGTTTTCGGTTTGGGAACCACCGGTTCCAGTTTAGGAACCTTCAGTTTTGATTTTTGGAATGGAGTAACCGGAATCAAACTGTTATTCCCACTGTTTGGTCCGCTTTTGGTTCCAATTCGGTTTCGATTCCAATTTTAACCAGTTTTGATTGGTTTTGATCGGTTCAACCGTTGGTTTGGTTCTGATTCAGTTTGTAAATTTTATTATATTCAATAATTAATTATAGTACCAATAATATATTGTATTCTAAAGATTTTTTAATAATTTTCAAACAAATTAACTATTCTACTAGTAATTATATCACATAATTTTAAACAAAATTAAAAAAACTCATTAAATTTCTTTAGATGTCCTCACTTGTGGCGGAGGAATACCGTGGTTACAATATCAAATTTAATTATACAATATAAATATACAATAATTAACAATACATGATAAATTAAAATACAAGTAAAAAATAAAAAAAAATTATACTAATTTTAAGAAATATAGAAAACGTAATTACAATAATAAAATATATAAATAATTAATACGAAAAATTTAAAGCAAAATAAATTTTTGAGAGAGTGTGAGTTGAGAGAAAATAAAAGGTGTAAATTGGATAGAAATAGAGTTGGGTATTTATAGAGTTGAAAAAAAATATATATAAAAAAAAATAACCTTTGGAACCGCTTGTTCCAGCGGCTAGAACCGGCGGTTCCAACTTTCGAACCGCCAGTTTGACGGTTTTCATAAGGGTCGAACCGAAACCTAAACTACAACTCTCCGGTTTTGGTCGGCTGATTCATGTTCTAGTTCGGTTTACCTATTCCGGTTTGAATTTTTCATCTCTAGGTTAGTGACATGGCAAAAAGTAGAGGGTTACTAAACCTCACTAACGATACTCTAAAACCAAATCTATACTCCTTAAAACCAAGCAAACCAAAAACCAAACATATACGTGGTTCGAAACTAGCACAATTGCTTCTCCACATTTTCTGTTTTGGCTTCAAGGAATTCTTTGAACATACACTAGCTAATTGTCCTCAGTTGGGCCTGAATGTCTTTACTGATTTACAAGAAGACGTCTTCCCTTTGGGTTGAGGAAGAATTCTTGGTCTTGTTGCTTTCAGAAGTGCAAGTTGAATATAAGGGGATACTACTTTATAATTATTAGATTAAGCCTATTGATTTTGTGGAATTTCTAGTAGCAATTCTGATCTCTTCTTTCATGACATCTCCCAAATGATCGCCAAAAACTTGTTCTCGATCTTTTTTTGACTTTCTTGCATATATCAAACTCACAGTTGATGAGCAAATCAAGAAGATCTGTAGATAGTAATAATTGAAGTGGCTTTGATAATTGTCCAATTGCTTAGGACTTAATGGATACACTATGCAACCGGTAAGAAATGCATAATAAAAATATGAAAAATTATTAGCTAAATTTGGTGCATGTACACCAAGTTAATCAATAATTAACATGTGTATGTATTAGTGGGTCTTTAATTAGTTATTTTTTACTTGAACATATGACCCACTAGTATACGTGTTAATTATTAATTGGTTCGGTATATGTGTAAGGGCATGCACAGGTATAACTAAAAATATTATCTAACTTTATTAAATGAAGTAAATTGTGGTATGCTTTATGTCTTTTCCACTTGAAGTATGAGAAGATCCTGCTACCTACTTGGTAGTCATTGTCGAACTTGATAATTGAAGATAACAATTAAAACTAAGTTATAACTACACTTACTCTTGGGTTACAAAAAACAAAGATGAATGAAACTGAGGATAAAATGTAAGTCCGAGTGTTGAATTGGTCATCTCTTGGTCCATTCTCCTTGTTGTGCTTTCATACCTTGGATTGAGTAACGGCTTAATAACATTAAATAACACGACTTTTGTTTCTTTTTGTACTTATGACTCGACATTTAAAAACAACATCAAATAATACCACATTTGTAATGTTTTATATCCGTAACACGAATTAGTATTTTTCTTTTTAAAAAAGGACAATTAATGATGCGACATTAACGGCGTAATAACTATCACTTAAAAACTGATGGTCAAATCATCACGCCGTCAGTGTCGCATTATCAATTGTCGTTTTTTCAAACGAAAATACTAATTTGTGCTACGAATGCAAAAAATTATAAAGGTGGTGTTATCGGATGTTATTTTGAAAATATTGAGTCATAAGTGAAAAAACAAGCAAATATCGTACTATTTAATACTATTAAGTCTCGAGAAACTGATGTAGAAAACTGATAAAAAAAAAACGTCACGCAACACTTTTGATCTCAACGGTATTGAGTCAGAAAATATCATCATCTTACTGGATCTCTTGTTTCCCACGTGCATCGTCAATATTTGAACATAATTTGCTACTCTGATTTTTGCTCGAATATTCAAGAGACGAAACAAAATATTGCCCGGTGGCCTGAACAATTTGAACACGCTTGACTATAACGCAGTAAATGCAAGGATGGATTGCTCTTCACATCTCCATGTATCTGGCGCCTTAAACTGGGGAAATGGAATTCTAAAACTTAAATTAGACAGAGCAAATTATTTTCACTAAAGTCACAAATAATTCAATTCGTTAACAAAAAATTGCTTAATGATCTGCTAATAATTAACAATTTCATACTACCTTTACCTTACTTTGATAAACATATTTGCCTTACGCAAGAATCAAGCAATGTAATGCATTTAAGTTTTTATCTTTTGTCAAATACTCTCATTTTACTTGCATTAACAGAATTTCTTAAAATATTAATTAAAATTCTATAAGTAATTAACCATCATATTGAAAAGGGTACGTTATATTGTATAACTTTGTAACTTAATTAATGGCATCAAATCCCAGTACACTTACACTGATCAGTCAACCTAATTAAATTGGTGTAGTATAGTACCATTTATAGGTGAAACTTGTCTAGTTAGGTTGATCTATAAGTGGAGTGATCTTTTAAAAAAAATAATGAAGTGATAAAAATTAGTATCTATAATTTGGGACACTAAATATAAAAAGAGTTATTATTAAAATGGGAGGGAGAGAGAATTATTTTTTTGAATTATAAAAATATCATCTACATTCTTGAATTCTTCGAAGATATTAATCAATTATCATGATTCATTTTGGACTAGTAAGATTCCAATTAACTCTCACCACAATGTTTTAGGCCGGATATACAACTGGTTTAATTAAGCATTAATCATCATTCATGAATATTAGTACGGTGGTTGAAGAATTTTATCAGTATCGAATGCAACAAACTAATAATTGAATTAATTGAAAAATAATAAGCATTTTGAGTTATTAATCTCGATATACGCAACAAAAATATAAATGGAAGTGGATCTAGTTGTATACAAGTCTCTCATGTAAGCCACTTTCGTTGATTCACGACGAGAGTGACATAAACTAATTTTACCTTCTATGTGCCACATGAAGATTCTTATGGTTGCAGGAATCACGAGCATGTGAAGGGAAACGAAATGCCCTCTCTTCTTCTAAGGAGGTGGACGACCTCTACTCTTTGTACAGAGAGAAGATTTTTTTGTGTGTGTGTGGTGTCATGGAGGCTTCAACTCTAATTAAGGTTATATATCAACTATAAAGTGGGTTTCTCTACACATTTATATAAAGTCCAACTTTATCGCTTATTCAATTAGGGTTTGACCTAATTGAGTTGGACTCATGAGCAAGACAACCAAGTCCTAACCAAACCGGGTACGAGCAAATTGACTCTTCATGGGTGGACCACATTTTTCTAACAAATTTGAAATGACATGGATTAATTAAACCATAATCCAATCTCTCAAATACCTACTGATTAATCCGAGATGACTGATAAGTTTCATGCATGAATGTCACAATTAAAAATTTTACTATATATATAGCAACCATCAATTTCCTCTCACGGTGTCCTAACAAATTTGAAATGAAATGGATTAATTAAATCATAATCCACTCTCTCAAATAGCTACTGATTAATCCGAGATGACTGATAAGTTTCATGCATGAATGTCAAAATTAAAAACTTTACTATATATATGTCAAAACTTCCACTCATTCAACAATATTCACTCAAAGATCAATCAAGTAAATCTTTTCCAAGGCAAAATGATCTTCAAGAATTAGAAAGAAAATGTTTGGCTGTGGCTGTTCAGGAAGGAGATCTGCAACTCCAAAGAAGGAAACTTTTGTTCCGACTGACATCAAGAAAGAAACTGGGCTTGAAGATAAGACTAATACCAAATTGCCTGCGACTGTTTCTGTCAAGACAGAAGATGAAAAGGTCAAGGTCTCCATTGGAGTTTCCGGAGGAGGTGGTTGTGGTAATAAATAGAAATATTTAAAATTCAAGTGAATAAATTAAGGGATGCGGTTTACAGAGCTGTTGGGTTTTTTGGGGTTTTGGTTTATAAGTCTTGACTATTGATGACGTTGAATAATAATATTACCCTCCCTTGAATGAAATATTTCTCTTTATATCTTTTTATGTATATATCTCTTTTTGTCTAATATTTTGAGCACATAAATGATACTATGAAATAAGAAAAAGAATGATTAAGCGGAGAAAAATTGCATTTGAGCTAAATCAACAATTAAGTAGATGAATGTATGCGTTGTCTAACTCAAGCGTAGACTTCAAATCTTTTTATAATATATAAAATAGAGAAAAGAACAGAGAATTTATTATTGATGGCAAACAAATACGAAATTACATCTTATTCATATGAAAAGAAATTAATGCTTATTTTGTCTTGGTGATCTACAAAGAAATGAAGTAAATAATAAACACCAAATAGTCTATTTCTCTCCTCCTTGTTCCTTTAGCTGTCAGTAATTATCAATTTGAAACCTAAAGAAAACTACTCTAACCCTTCACCGCAAGAGGAGGGACAGAGACCATTTGGTCTCATATTCACAAAACTAAATATTCCAAAATACTATAACTAATTAAAAAAAATTGCCAACTTTTGAATGATTAAGTTCCCCCTTAATTATCTCTAGTTATTTTTGTTTAAGAGTCAAAATCACATTGAAACATCGGTGGCACGAACGAGTTGAGATCACCAAATATTGTGTCATCACCTTCTCCATAGCTGCTCGAATCTTGACATTCGAAATATTTCTGAATATCTTCAGGGAAGGTGCATCGAGGCGGGTCCGATTCGGCCGGCGGGGTTGAAGGGCAATCGACAACCGATGTCATCTCCATCATTTCCTTAAATTTTGATGATTGAAGTAATAACCCTAAAGCTGACGTGGCATTGGATGGCCGTGGCAGAATTAGGGCATTCTCACAAGGTTGATAGGTTTGTTGGTTATGCAGGAAGTTTAATCCAAGTTCTTGATTGGTATTATAAGAGGCTGATAAGGTTCCTAGGCTAGAAGTGAGATTACTTGGATCGTTGTTAGTACTATTGTTGTCATTAACGTCTGGATTAGGTTTAAGCCATTTGATGTAACGACTAAGGTCGAAATTTGTGACGGCATTTAGGCCACGGCATTCAATTGCCGCCATATCATATGCAGTGGCTGCTTCTTCTTGAGTAGCTACAAAAAAAAGAAATAAAAATATTAATAAGAAAAAAATTAAGGGATTATGGATTAATAAGAGGATCATGATTTTTTAATAAAAGATTGACTTTTTCTCTTTTTGGATTTCACTAAAGAATACTTGAGTGACCAATAACTCTACGAAAAAACAACTCTCACAACTCACATTGCAATTTTTAACTATTATATTGCATTTAGATAGTTAAAAATTTATAAAATAGTGGTTATTGTTTAGCAGATATTATGTTTTTCTCTTTTCTTTTTAATGTCATTTTTAGTGAAGTTATATATCTTGAACTCCTTAACGTTAAAAACAACTTCAATACCATTAGAATTAGATTAATATAAGAGTATTGATTATCTAGATCAGCTTAAATTCAATTTAAATTTAGGATGTATGCATTTTTCATGTAAGGCACGTGTTATATAGATGCATGTTTGAAAATGTTGTTATAAGATTAGGTTTAGTGGACCATCCCCAACTAATTGACTGTTTGAGATTTTGACATATAAACTAAGATACCTTTTAGTTTGGAGTTGCCCAACTCCCTACTAAGTTCGAACCTAACCTAACTGTATTCGTTTGCCTTCTTTTGACACAATTTTGGTGAGTGATATAACTCAAAGACACATCACAAGGAAACAAATTAATGATTCTTTGACAAAGACAACAATTGAGATAATTCAAAAGAGATTATACTACTTTGTCTTGTGCCATTTACCTTTTAGCATTGACCAATTAGAGCCCTAAATGTATGGCAACAAGATCATTTTCATGCAAGCAATACATTCCACAAATAGTGAATTATTATAAATCTTTAAAAAATGGATATAACATTGATTAGATTTTGGGTGGATAAGTTCGATGATTAGTTTTCACTCTATCCTACCAAAAAGAAATGTAAAAAAATTATCTTAAAACATTGCAATAATTGTACATATATACTTGTTTATTGGAGGCCCTATTATTATTAATATATGTTTGAAAAACTCATTGAATTTGGCATGATAGTAGTTAATTTAGAATATAAAATTAATTAAAACTTAAGGTGCAAGTACATACCATATGTCCCAAGATAGAGATACTTGTTCCCAAACACTCTACCAATCCGAGCTTCCCACCTTCCATTGTGGTGATGCCTGCTAATTGAAATTTAATAAACTCGAGATTAAACCCAAAAAAAATTCTCTTGGAGGCTATAGTTTGAGCTACATTGCAAGTAGTACAAATACAAATTAGAAGAAAAACATTCATTTTTTGTATTGATAAATTAAGAGGCTTAGTTACCTTATCTTTATAAACACGGAAACAAAATCTTTTAGTTTTCTTATTGCATTATAATAGGAAGGTACTTAAAAGAGAAAATTATATGC
>CAODLS011560014.1:0-10217 GCA_948243855.1 Flueggea neowawraea
AGCTTTAGTGACTGCATTGCTTGGAATTGCATTTCAGCCATGGAGGCTTCTTCAATCAAGTGAGAGCTTTGTGTACACTTGGTTGGTGGGTTATTCTGCATTGTTGGGTCCAATTGGTGGGATTGTTTTGGCAGATTATTATCTTGTTAAGAGGAAAAAACTGATTTTGAAGGATTTGTACACTTCAAGTCCAAATGGTGCTTATTTTTACTCTGGAGGTTCTAATTTGGCTGCAATAGCTGCTCTTGTTATTGGGATTTTGCCTGTAATTCCAGGTTTCTTACAGAAGGCCGGGATCATTTCAAGAACTTCAACAACATTTATGACCATTTATGATAATGCTTGGTTCTTTAGCTTCTTCTTTGCGGGGTTTCTCCATTGGGTTCTGTCACATTTAATGGCAGTATATAAGAAGTCACTTCTTTATGAAGATCCACTCTTGCCTTAAGCTTGGAATTATTGATTTCTTGTGTAAATATACATGTATTCTTTGATATAGAAAATGAAAAGTTTGGAATTTTTTGATCTTTACATTGTAAAATATGTCAATCAAGTTCGTGCACATCAAACCTATGTTGTCCTCTGCTTTAACAGTGCAATGAATAAGTCATGCGTTTTCATTTTCATTCAAGACATAGATGATCGGTCGTCGGACCATCGTTGTCTTTTGAAAGTTTAAGTTTATTTGGACGACAAATGTCTAGGATGTCTGAAGTCTGAACCTTTGTTTGATCCGGTTCGGAATTTAACACATATATTTATGGATAAAGGTACTATGTATAACTACTTACATATTTAAATAACAGTAGAATTCTATTTACATATATAGATAAAAATGTACAGATGTGAATTTCTTATAATTAAGGAGAAAAAAAGGAATATATGCTAAATTAAGAGAAATGAATGTCAAGCACATCCTCGAAAACTTGGAGAAAGAAAAGAAAACACTTACCCAATTAAAAACACACATTAAAAAAAACTGTTCTACAAAGTAGGAAACAAAAAAAATCAAATATATATATATATATATATATCAAATTCACTGTTTTTTGTGGTTTACTTATGTTGGATATTAATATTTCTATTTTTATTTGTTTTGTTCTAATTAGATAGATATCAAATTCACTGTTTTTTGTGGTTTACTTTTGTTGGATATTAATAATTCTAATTTTATTTGTTTTGTTCAAATTTATTGTATTATTTCATTGATATTGATTTATTATTTAAAGAATATTATTTTTTAGTGTGTTTGCACTACGAATAATACTATAATATTTTATTGATCATCACTTGTTAATAGTAATGCTGAAAAATCAAGTTATTAAGCCACTTATATTTTTTTCATTAATGTCTATATCTCAATGCCTTATATATATTTATATTCGTTTGTTGACAATGTCCACTCAATATTTTTTGAATATTTTTGAAAACAAAAAATAAAAAATAATATCATTTGAAGTTACACATAATTTCAGTATCACATGCACAATCATATATGTGTTTGTTAACAATATTTATTTAATATTGTATTAATATCCTTGGATAATATTCTTTGTCATGACACATAATGAGTGATGTTCTGAAACGAATACGAGTATGCAAATATTGTCTATATATATATATACAATGATATAAATTGAAGTGACAATATAAATATCAAGTAAATATTACTCCAATACACATTAAAAAGTACGAGTAATGTTGGATACCACTTATTTTGTTGGTCAAATAATATTATCTCGGTTATTATTAAATTATTATAAATTAAATATTAAAATGCATGAATATCGCATGGACACCTACATGCTAATATTACACTTATATTTTGTTATTATTACATATATATTATTACAACTAATATTTAATAATAAAAAAATTAAAGTACAAGCAATATTGAATGGATATTTGCATATCATAACTAATAATAGACTATTTCGTTGTTATTACATCATATACATGTGAATAAATGCTAATATTAAACTTATATTTTATTATTATTGCATATACATAAATAAAATAAAATTTTGGTGTTTAAAAAAACCATCTAAAAGTCAATCACACACACATCAATTTTTAACCAAAACGACTAAACATACCATGTATATTTCATTATTATTAATAAAGCAACACTATTTTTCTAAATAACTTTCTCCCAAAACCAAACACCAACTTGAATAAATTAATTTTGCAACCAAACATCAACATGAATAATTTAATCTTGCAACCAAATAGACCTGAAAGCCTAACATCCTCTCTTCTTCTTCTTCCTCGATCCGGCGGCAGCGGCAAAAACCGATCGGAGTGCAGTGTTGATGATTATTTTTTAACCAAGATTATTTTGTCTTCCTCTTCGTGTTTGCAAGTGTCTTCAAGTACTCTGTACCAAAAACAAATTTATCTTTTGCTGGAAAAGAAAATAAGATTTACTGGAAAAGGAATAAATTGAGGCATATGATCGAACATGTACTTGACCCAAGACAGATAGTTGTGAGATGGTCAGATTGGCATTTCCTCTATTTAATTGAACTCATGCAACTTTAATTGCAACTTCAATTCACCCAAAAAAAAATAATGTAGAAAGTGTATAAAATTTTTGTAGAGACACTAGTGTTAAACCTCTGGTGAGGTCAGATGATCAATTATTTGAAGCACCGAAACTCAAAGAGGACATAAGTTTTCAGTTTGGATTCTGTTGTGAAAGGTAGGAGTGAGATGAGGTTTGAATTGTGAAACGGAAAAAGATAGTCAGTTGAGAGTTGATAAGCAGTGGGATCACAAACAAGAACGACAACCACAGAAATAAGGATCACAAACAAAACTGCTTTTGTTTTTTCTTTTTTTAAGAAAAAAAAACTAAGAAGCTAATACATTTAATCGAAATTGTAGGAGTCCGACTTCTCTCTCCTAATATGTCAGTGTCTATTGTAACAATTTTAATGGGAATTTGTCTTTGATATGACATGGAAAAATACCATTAAGAGTATTTATTCTCGAGTTGTAACGTTACAATTCGTCATCAATGAACAACGTTACAGAACATTGATATTTCATCATTTGACACTCTATAAATAGGCACAAAGAACAACTTGAGAGGAAGGCTCTACTCTCCATTCACAACATTACTCTGCTAAAATCGCTACTGACTTTTGCATCGGAGACTCCACCGAGGAGCATCCCGACCTCCTTGTGTTTTGCGTTTTCAGGTCTCGATGCGACGTTCAAGATTTCTGAATACTCAAGTATTCATCATTATTGTTGTTCATTTTCTGAGGCAACAACAATTGACGCCGTATGTGGGAAACTGAACGAAAAGCCTTGTTCGACGTTCGAGAAGAAGTTCATCAACCACCTACTCATTTCATCATGGTGTAAACACCTTCAAACCAAGCTGGACATCCCGAGGAGGATGCAAGGGGAGATGAAGCCTCAGAACCGTCGTCCCGACCATTCCACTAGCTGATTACGAGGTGCTGAGGAAGCAGAACAAAGAGAACCAAAAAGCTTTGGGAGAGATGGCGACTTTGCTCCAACAGTTCATTCCTTAGGCACAGCTTCCACCCACGTTGTGTGCTTACGCCCAAAGTTCTCATAGGGGAGGAGTACCAGAAAGACGTGATGCTTCGCAACAAACTCATCGACAACCTGCATACGTCTCTGAGCACCTGAATCCTCCACCTCGCCAAAAGCACTTTGATGTTCCTGTTCCTGAGGCTCGGGTCGAGGCTAGAAGGGAGAACTATCCGGAGGTGGTGGAAAGTATCAGCAAAGGAGAACCTTGGGTTCCTCCAAAGAAAACCTAAAGTGGAGCCCCAGTCCTCAACGAGTGCTCGGGATAAGGTGAACATAAGAAAGATGACTGAGGAGATTCTCGAGCAAAGGAAGCTGGTTCCCGTGGAGGACGACCAGCGGAGAGCCAAAGTCTCATTCACCATGGAGGTACTCATGTTTTTTATTGATGAAGCTTCCAACTGGACAAGGAGTAGGGCAAGTTTGGGGAGATCAACGAAAAGCCCACGCTTGCTATGTTTTATCAATCAAGGGGAAGGATTCCTGCTATTGCATCTCAGCCATGGAGGTAGAAGCTGTAGAGGAAAGAGAGACGAAAGTGAAAAGAAAACCCGAGCAGGTTGTATGAAATAAATATAAGTTACACATAAAAAAAATTAAGCAAGTTGCATAAGGAGTGGACGTAGGCCCTCAGGCCGAACCACTATAAATCTTTGTATGAATTTTTTCTTAATTCTAATTTTTATCACGAAATTTGCATAATGGCATTAGCATTTCTCATATGGTTGCATTTTAGTAGCATGCTCTTTGTATACGCATTCGATAAGTGAACACGACGCTCAATGAGAAGCTCAAATTAAAAATCAGAGTGAGTGATAACACCTAGTGCCTAGAACTTGATAAAGGCCTGGGAACCACTGCCATCCAATATGCATGTTAAATAAAGCAATGGCGAGTATAAAACCTTCTTTAAAACAAGGTCTTGTCCAGAAAGCAAGCAACACCAAAATTCGCGAAGACGTGTGACAAGTGAAACCCCAAGTGGTATTGTCATGAACGCATACGACACTGTACTCGCTAAGACGTGTGACAAGTGAAACCCCAAGTGGTATTGTCATGAACACACACGACGGTTTATTCGCTAAGACGTGTGGCAAGTCAAACCCCAAGTGGTATTGTTATGAACGCATGCAATAGCTTATTCGCTAAGGCATATGGCAAGTGAAACCCCAAGTGGTATTGTCATGGGTACACACAATAGTTTTTATACTTCGTCCTCAACAAGCGAATTAACTTCTAACACCACTAAGACTCCATCGAAATCACTTGACCAAAAATTCATTTGGCCATGTGTTTGGGGAACAATGATGCATACAAGTTCAGGAAAGAAAAGCACATGAATAAGAGCAGTAAAAAACAATTGATTCTAGCTTGAACCTCATCACGAACTTCCTGAGAAAATGATGAACTTCCCGAGAAAATGGTGAACCTCTCGAGGAAATATTGAACCTCCCGATGAGGTGAGCTTCCCAAGGAATAGGTGAACTTATCGAAGAAATGTTGAACCTCCCGAGAAGGTGAGCTTTATGAGGAAATAGTGAATCTCCTGAGGAAATATTGAACTAAGGAGGTGAACTTCACGAAGAAATGGTGGACCTTCCGAGGAGGTGAACTTCCCGAAGAATTGGTGAACCTCCCAAGGAAATGATGAACCTCTCGAGGAGGTGAAGTTTCTGAGGAAATGTTGAACCTTTAGAGGAGGTAAAATTCCCAAGATGTTGAACCTCTTGAGGAGGTGAGCTCCACGAAGAAATTTTGAACCTATCGAGGAGGTGAAGTCCACGAGGATATGGTGAACTTCGTGAGATGGATGAGATGTTGAACCTTCCAAGGAGTTAAACTCCGTTAAGGAGGAGATTAATTTCGTTGAGGAGGTAATAGACTCCACTGAGGAGGAGCTGAACTCCGCTGAGGTTGATATGGTGAACTCCATAAGGAGAGTTGTTGATTAAGGACTCTGTGAGTTAGAGAGCTCGACAAAGTGAGTCAGTGAACTCTGCTAGTTGGTGAGCTCGATGAGGCCATAAACCATTAGCCATAAACCATGAGCGTCGACACGAACCACGAGCCACAATCCATCAAGGTGTATCTTCTGAACACCCACTTGATAGCAAGGGTGAAGTCCTCTAAGGTGTAGCTCTTGAAAACCTACTCGATAGTATGGGTGAAGTCTTCCAAGAGATAGCTCCTGAACACCCACTTGATAGCAGGGGTGAAGTGCTCCAAGTCTGGCACCTCAACACCCACTAGTGGTAGGGACGAAGTCCTCCAAAAAAGTGGTTCATGAACACCCATACGGTAACTAGTGAAGTCTTTCAAGAGGCAACTCCTGAACACTCACTCGGTAACGGGGGTGAAGTTCTCCAAGAGGTAGCTCCTGAACGCCCACTCGGTAGAGGGGGTGAAGTCCTTTAAGATACAGTTCCTAAACGCCCAAATGATAGTGAGGGTAAAGTTCTCTAAATGTGGATCATGAACACCTACGTGGTGGTGAGGATGACAACAACAACAAAACAACAAGTGGTTTGATGCATAACAACAATGACAAGTGGTTTGGTCCACAATAGCAACAACAAGTTATCTGATTTCTCGAAAGGCGTGTCGAATCACGAACATCTTGAACCACACATCGCATGTCGAATATCTCAAAGAGGAGTGACCTGTAAAAAGAAAACAAAATGAAAAAATGAAGTCACAAAAGCTGTTGAACATCTCGAGCAGTGCGTTGACTCTCGAACACTTTGAATAGTGTGTTGACTCTCGAACACTTTGAGCAAGTGTGTTGACACTAAAACATCTTGAATAGCGCATTGACTGTCGAACACTTCGAATAAGTGTGTTGACTCTTGGACATCTCGAACAACACATCGACTCTCGAACACTTAGAACAAATGTGTTGACTTTCGAGCACCTCAAACAACGTGTAGACTCTCGAACATCTCAAAGAGGAGTGACCTTAAAAAAATTCTTGTTGAGGCTGGAGACTAGAAGAGTCGGAGAAGAACATCCTGCAAAAAAAAGAGTTGAAAAAAAAAAGAAAAAAAAAAGCGAAGAAAAACAAAAAAAAAAGAAGAGAAAATGCAGAAATGAAGCATGAGAGACAGATCGTCCATCTAGAAGTCCAACGGTATGTCGTTTCATTTGTCTCCTTCATGCCTTACATACGGTTCAGCCACCTACCACCTCAATTGTCACCGAACGACACCAGCACAACTGACACAGTCCTTGTCGCCACCAGGAAGAGCCAGATCGACGAAAAACACTCCAGTTGCCGCTAGGTGGAAGCAACATGCCTGCCTTCAGACCATGCTTAGTCTTCGTCGCCGCCATGCAAAACTCGCACCGATCGAAAGGACTCCCGTCGCCGCTAGGTCAAGCCATTGTCCATGAATTTGTCCACTGCGACCAGACAAGACTCGTCCCACCAGCATGAGCTTTGTTGTCGCCAAGCAAAGTCGAAGCGATCTCCACTGCCAACGCTGGTGCAATTCGTCCAAAATCGCCGCTGAAAAAGAGCCAAAAACATGACAACAACACAGACGAAAGACAACAGAACAAGAGAAAAGAAAAAAAAAAGGGAAAAAGAAAGAAAAACTGTGAAGAGAGGAAGGAACCACGAAAATCCCTAGAAGAAAAGAGAGAGAGAGAGAGAGAGAGAGAGAGAGAGAGAGAGAGAGAGAGAGAGCAGAAGAACTTCAACAAATATTTGTGTGAAAGTGGCGGATCTTGCCAAAACAACAAGATATTTTGGGGTTGATTAGGAAATAAATGAAATCAATTCAAAGGACCTTATTAGGGGAGGAATCCCTAATCAAGAAACCGAATATGTGGGCCAAATCTGAAAGCAAAACCAAGATGGAAGGAAACAGAAAATAGTGATTCTGGAGAAAGAAAGAAAGATTGCCAAAAAAGGAATAAAAAAATAATTGACTCATTTTTTAAAAATTGATCGATTTACTCCTACTTAGGAAGCAAACTAAGAAATGCCCTTGCCTTGAAGTTGAGGCCCAGGCCCATGAGAAAGATGCCAAAATTTATACTCTTACTTTCGAAAAATTAAAAAAGAATAGTGGAGAACAATTGATATGACATAGAAAAATACCATTAAGAGTATTTAATCTCGAGTTGTAATGGAGACATTACAACTCGCCATCAATGAGCAACGTTACAGAACATTGATATTTTATCATTTGACACTCTATAAATAGGCATAAAGAATAACTTGAGAGGGAGGTTCTACTCTCCACTTACATCATTATTCTGCTGAAATCGCTACTGACTTGAGCGTCAGATACTCCCCAAAGAGCGTCCCGACCTCCTTGTATTTTGTGTTTTCAGGTTTCGAGTTAACGTTCAAGATTCTCGAATACTCAAGTATTCATCATTATTGTTGTTTATTTTCTGATGCAACAACAGTCGTTAACTGCAAACACATGATTAGTGCAATATATTTTGCAAAGACTGCCTAGGGTGTAATTTCCACTTTCGGTTCGGGAGAGAAAAGGTTTAGTCCATGACTCGCTCAGTTGATTAGGCTGAGCCCATTTAAGGAACCTTTAACAGTAAAATGAATCACACGCGGTGCCATCCTCTTTCACTAAAAAAAATATGAATTCCGCGCAACACACGGACTTTCAACTAGTTTATATTAATTTCGATTAAGATCATCCGAGCAAAGAAACTCCAAATTCTAAGCAAGCATAGGACCCCAGTAAAAACTGGCTTTAATCAATACAAGCTATACTCAAATTGGAAAATCATACTGTGGAACCAGTACTCAAATTGGATTTCTCTACGAATTATCTATGTCCTTCCAAATTTAAAAAAAATCTCATCAATAATGTCCTTTCAATTTCATGAATCATAATCTCTGGAAACACAATAAAGAACAAAACAATGTGCTACGAACAGACAACTTTGGAAGTACATGATCAATAATGGTATACAGTATTGATACATAAATATAAGAAAGAAAAGTTCTGGTAACTTCCAAATTTGATTTCAGGCAAAGAAAACTACAAGCTATAGAAAGTAGTATTACATGTTCAAACATGCATGTGACCAACCACATATTTGTGATCTTCACTTATGGAAGTGCCGTATATTAGACCAATTAACTAACTTTTTTTAATTAACTTGATACGATACGTAATTGCGTGATTAGATATATCTAAGTCAGTATCAGTACTATTGGTTTAATATTTCTTTAATTTTATGCAAATTATTTGATTATCATTTACGGAAGGGAGACAAAAGCACATTGAACGTGTTCAATCATATATGATGTGCTTGGCAACTGACAACCAACAATTTGTAACCTTCATATCTAACAATCAATTAGTGAAACAGAAGAATGGTCAACCCCATGATTGCAATTCTATATTAAGTGCACCTAAAATAAAAATCTCAATCAGTCTAATTTAAGGAGTCTAGTTAAAGAAACTTGAGATTAGCTCAAATGATTGAGTACATGCGTTATATTAACTAGCACTTTATCTGTACTATGCACAATTATTAATTTTTTATTATTTATATAAAAATAATATTAATTTTTAAAAAATAAAATTAAACACTGTAAGTTATAATTTTTTTATTTTTAAAAAATATAAATTTTTAATTTCAATGTATATAACAAAAGGTTCAAATAAAATTTTATATTGAGTATAAAATAATAATTAAAATATTAAAAAAAAAAGCTTATAAAATTTTCCAAACTACGAAACTAAACTAATTAATATTTAGTAAATTTACATTATTTTTTTTCTAAATTTTTTAATTCTAAATATTTTCTTTATTTGAATGTTTGATTGTGATTTTCTATCTCGAAAATCCATAATCTTAGTTGTCATGATTTTTTTAGAAACCACCAATGTCAAAGCCCGTAGCAAATGATTATTTTTCTTATTAAATAGAAAATAAATAAGATTTGGAATAAAAAATCATTTTTTATATGATTTAGTGTCACAACTATGAGCAAATTGCACTAAACTTATAAAAAATAACGTCATAAAATATTCTATAGTTATATCTTTATTAGCATTTTGGTTAAAATTAAAATAAATAAACTTAATATTAACGAATTTGTTTTAGAATATCTTTGCATTAACCAAAATAATTTAACAGAAATTTTTTAGTAATTCATTTTCCAATATGAACATTAGCTTCTTGGAAAATTAATTCTTCTCATGAGTAATTTATATATTGTTATACTCAATATAAAAATAATATAAATTTCTACTAATAATAAAAAATAGATGGTGCGATTTCTCTTCTAATTTTATTTGTCAAATTTTTAAGCATAAATTAAGAGAACTAATATTTGATATATGCAAGGTCTTTTCATTGTGAATAATAGAATAAATTTTCAATAAAAGGTGTAAATGATGATATTTCTCTTCTAATTTTCTTTGTCAATTTTCTAAGTGTAACTAAGAACACTTATTTCGATATATAAAATTCTTTCTATTATAAAAAAATAGAAAAAAGTGTATAAATTTCTTAGTAATTTCAATATATGAAAGGTCTTTTCATTGTAAAAAAATAGAATAAATTTTTAATAATAAAGTGTAGATAGTGCGATTGTTTTGCTAATTTTCTTTGTCAATTTTTTAAGTATAAAAAAGAGCACTTATTTCGATATATGAAATTCT
>CAODLS011560431.1:0-13438 GCA_948243855.1 Flueggea neowawraea
CGGCTCTGCTGGCCTCTCGAAGAACTCTTTGTTTTCGCCCTATTGGACTCCCTCGGATGCCTCCCATCCTGATACTTCATACCCTTCACAGCTTCTGCAATCTGCGATACGGTAGTATAGTTGTGAGTTGCCACCACTCTACTGATCTTGGTTAGCAACTCGTTCAAGAGCTTCCTCACTAAAGCATCCTCGCTGCAGACCTCTGGCGGAGCAACAACTGCCTCAGGCTGAGGTGGAGGAACTGCTGCTGCCGCTGTTGGCAGAACTGCCTGACCTCCGGCAACATGACTGGCTAACTTAGCCTCTACCAGTATGAGAACCTGCGTAAAGCGCTCAAATGCATTCATCGGACCTACTGGCACTGCCTATTGCTGAGGCTAAGGTGTTGGAGCATCAACCTCTAGCACACTGTGCGCATCACGCTGATCGGCAACAGAATGAGAGACGACCTCGACAGGAACACATCTAGGCCTCCCTCGACCCCTACCGCGACCTCTACCATGATGCTGATCCATAGCTACATGCAACAAACAGAATCGAATATGCAATGTCAATGCAAATGATTGTCACAGTACCAAATTAGAAATCAAAGGGTATACAAAAGCAAAATCGAACTAACTCAATCAATGATACCTAAGCTCCACACCAACCCTAGACTTACGAAACCTAGGGCTCTGATACCACCTTTGTCATGACTCGTTGCGAGCCCGTGACCGGCGTAAGAGGTGAACCTTCTGTGGGAGCCCGACCCATCTCGCATAAGCCTCAGAGATCAGAACAAATTACTCAAACGATTCAGATTATAAAACATTTGTTAAAAATGTTTAATCATCGAAAACATAATAAATCAAATATATATAAATATATAAGTATTAAAAGTAATAATGTGGAAGACAACGGAACATAAAACAAAAGTCAAAGTAGCAACCCGGTAACCCAACTACATCCAGATATGGAGCTCTACAAAACAAAAGACGAGCCTGGATAAAAGGGTATTACTAACCAAAAGATGCCTAATTGAAATCTAGATGCTGACAGTTGTTGAAGCCAAAAATCTGTAAACTTGCTCAATAGGAATCACATAAACAAAGAAACAAAATGGGTCAAGGCCCAGTGAGGAATAACATTTCAGATCGCATCATACGTGTCTCACAAAGATTGTTTTGAAAATAGTTCAAAACTACACATGTAGATATAGTTTAACACACACACACACACAAAAGGGCATTACTAACCAAAAGATGCCTCATTGGAATCTGGATGCTGACAGTTGTTGAAGCCAAAAATCTGTAAACTTGCTCAATAGGAATCACATAAACAAAGAAACAAAAGGGGTCAAAGCCCAATGAGAAATAACATTTCAGATCGCCTCATACGTGCCTCACAAAGATTGTTTTGAAAATAGTTCAAAACTACACATGCAGATATAGTTTAACACACACACACACATACACACACACACATATACATGCTATACATATGCAATAGCTTTTCAGAAAATCTTTTCGCAAAAGGGTTCACATACTAAGCAATCATAAACTCAGAGGCGTATAAAAAGGTTTTCATTTTCAGAGTCAAAATGTATATACAAATATATGGGACCAAAGCAGAAGGCATGCACGTGGCACTAATAATAGAGTATGTGGACTCTGCCATAATTCATATCAAATCATGTGCTGGATCAGGATACATAGCTACCAGCAACCCTGATAGCTGGGTTTTAACAAAGCATTAGTATATTAAAGGTCATGTTTTACCCCGTAACAGTAAGTTCCCCATATCAAAAAACAAAAGCATACTAATATATAATATCAAAGCAGTGTATGCGTAAAAGCATCAAAATCAGAGAGGAGATATATAATACATATATATTAATTTCAAAGCAGAATCCTGATTAATACACATAATCAATTTATTATTAGTCAATCCTTAGATTAGTTCATTTCCAAAATATGTGTTATACACAACTGAAAAAATATACAGTTTGAGACATAATCTATGTATCTGAAGCTGATATTCACTCACTTGGAAGTCCAAGTGCAAACACCCGTCAGGCCCCAATCGTCGGTGGCTGGTCTCTCGAGCATGAACAGGAATTTGAACAAAGCAAATATATATCCACGGATATATCAGAGTCAAACTCAAAAATGATGATTCAAAGCTTGAATCATGTTCCCTTGACCTCAAACAACTCAGAGCTAACAACCATAAACATCCATTTACTCAGAATCATCCCGAAAAGGCAAACCCAAATGCAAACTCGGTCCAAAGCATGAATCCGAATTTAAAAGTATGAAAGGGATGATATAAAGAGATTAGACAAGTAATCTTACCTCTAGGAACGAAATGGGAACAATGTAAGGCAACAGGAACACATTTCGCACCGATTTGAGTGAGAGAGTGACGGTGATGAAGTAAGAGAAATGAAAGAGTCGGGAGGGGGTATTTATAGACCCTTGTCCAAAATAGTGTCCTCTCTTGAGTGACAGACCTTCATCATTCGAGTGACAAGTTGCTTACTCGAGTAACACATCATGTTATTCGAGTAACACATTTCCCAGGTGTTCATCGTGTTCATTCGGAAACATGGCTTACTCAAGTAACACACAAGGCTTACTCGAGTAATCAACACCTTACCTTACTCGAGTAATACACAAATGCTTACTCGAGTAACACCTCTCACAAACATAAATCCTTAACTCAACACTCGTATCGATCAAGATCGAAACAGAACCAAACAGAAGACTACAAAGAGCCTTACAGGAATCCGACTGGGGTATTACAAGTAGAATTGATGGAATGTATGCATACTGAAATGAATTGATAAAAGGGTTTATCAATGTCATTTGTATATTAATCTACTTGGGTTCAATAAACGCATTAAGTATATAAGGTTGACATGTCACCATGCCTTATGCTTAATATAGATTTCGTGAGACAAAATAACTAAATATCAAACTGTGAAAGGTTAGCTCGAATTACAGATGCCGCTCGATTTTGGATTGCCATAATGTATTAATGGATATCGCTTATGGACTTTGGGCCCAAGTGTTTAGGACGATGTCCATTGCCAATTTCGAGTGGACCTAGTAGGTCACACACCAAAACGAATTGGATTGGATTACAAATATTCTCTCGTTTGGTAAATGAATTATTAGGATAATTAATTTGATTAATTATTAATAATTCAGAGTTTTATAATTTATATCTTATTTATGATATAAGATATAATTTATTAATGTAATGGACTTTTAATTTAATTCACTTATTAATATTGTTTTGGGTTTATTTATGTGTGACATAAATTAGGCCCATAGATATTAATAATATAGTGATTTATTTAATGATAGTGTATCATATAATTAAAAGTTCAATAACATGATAAACCCTAATGGAATTTCAGCTAACACTCCTATTTTTTAGAATTTTTTATTCTTGTGTGAAAAGAAGAGGCAAACCTTAGTTTGACTAAAAGGAAATTCGACCCTCCCTCTCTCCTAAACAAGAGGTGCCGAATTCTTGCTTAAACAAGAAAGGAAATTAGGCCTCTCTTCCTTAAGAAGGAAGGACAAAATCCTTGTATGATAAGGAAAGGAATTTTGGCACCCAATTTGAGAAGGAATTCGGCAAACACCCTTCTTGTATTGGTGTGGCCGAATTCTTTTTGAACAAGGAAGGGTTTTGGTCAACCCTAGTACACCTATTTAGGTTTTTCCATATGTCTATAAATAAGAGCACACCCTAGTTTTGTTTCTCATGGCAATGGCAAAACCAAATTTGTGAGTGTCACAAACAAAGAGAGAAAATTATTTGTGAGAATTAGAATAGAGATTCTAAGTGCTAGTACACTGCACCAATCCAAGGAAGTTCGTTTGTGTGGATACCTTTATACACGTTCCCGCAAAGACAACGTGAGGATTTGTGGTTCGGTTTTAACACTAAAAGCTACATCAACAATTCATTCGTTTATACAATCAAATTTTGGTTTTAAGGTAAAACCCTAACCTTAATCGTTTGTGTCGATATGCATGGATCCTTGGTGAAATTTTAGGATAATTTTTTTTTGTTATTTCCGTTGCGTTATCCTCTATGTGAATGTCATATTTTAGTTACGAATTCCAACAGCTTGTTGCTTCCATTAGCCCATCGCCATTGTCCATCATTATAGAGAAGTGTAGATATTTCACTCAATTTTTATGGGCATTTACATAACTACCGAGAGCGAAAATTGATATTACTGATTCATCAAGCCAATTTTCAATATTTTGGCAGATTTTTTGAAATTATACTTCTCTGAATAAAATTTTATAAATTACATTTTTATGTACTTGTATATATATTGTTTATATGTTGTATATAGTTCACTATTCCCTTTTCACATTCTGAAAATTTCTAGGATTTCCAAATTTCGTGAACATTGGTATATAGTTGTTGGCAATATTTGAGGCAAGTGGTATAGAACATGGTCATATCAAATTTGTTCACTGGTGTTTTACTGCTGCTAGTCTTTAGATGGATTTCTCTTCTTCTATGCATGCCTGTGATGGCTTTAGCACAATAATTTACTCGATCCTTGATATTAAACAGGTTGTTCTTGATCGGATTGACTAATTTTTGCAAAGGTGATTGGAGAAGTATTTCAAGAAATATCGTGGTGACACGAACACCATCTGGCCATCTACCAAATCAAGAAGGGTTGATCCCTGCTAGTCATATGCTTAATCAAGGACAAAGAGGTTCATTCGGGTATCCAAACTTCAGTTTTCCAATGTAAACATTGATCTATACATAAAGAATTCCTTTCAAACTGTTCAATTTGTATAGCTTTATTGATGTATATTTTAGTTCCAGATGATCAGGGTAGAGTAGGTTACAGGATCACAAGGTTACAAAATCTTTACTATGTAATAGTTCAGAGATTAGTTGCATTTGATAGTAATGGAAATTTGTCTTCAATCAGCTATTACTCATATTTCTCATTGCAGAAGAATACAATCGAAAACGATAAATTAATCATGGTCCGGAGTTAAACTAATTCTTAAACTAAATTCATTAAACAAATTAATTATTTAGTTTTAGTAGGTCGAGTGATGTATATCAGATTTAGCTACATTCAAAGTTTTGATAAATGAAATTTTGAAAAATAGAGATATTAACATATTTTTTCTTGTATATCATTGAGTGTATTCGTTTGGTTCTTTGGATTGAGTGATACATAATAGATTTAGATACATTGACAGATTTGATAAACAAAATTGCAAAAGAGAAGAGATATCAACATATTTTTTCAGGTATATTATTGAGTGTATTTTTTGGTATTTATTACTTGCTTATTTACTATATTGTCAGAGTAAATTTTCATTTTTAAAAGATGTGTCAATTTCTATATTTCAATATTATAAAACCTGTCGATTATTAATCTTTGAGATGCCACCCAGGTATACTAGAAATTCAACTTTGATGAACGATGCAAATAGGTTATTATTGTGGTTGCTAATATTTTTGGTTACCGTTTATACTAGAAATTCACCCAATTATACTGCTTGCTGATTACTATTGAATGTTGATCCCTTGGATCAATATTGGTAAATTAATCGTTCATTAATTAGACCTTTTTTCTTTGCGATACTTCGATACTTATTTTTTTTTATTTGGTTGAATGCTTCCTTCATTTGGAATTTACAAACAATTCGATTGCAAACAGTGACTGCAACCTATTTAATGAAATGCTTGATAAAAAGTTGATGAAAGAACTAATGTATAGGAGTTTCCTTTTGTTTTTCACTGATTATTATTTATTAAATTGTATTTAATTTAGATAGGCAATTTTAGTGTCTCTGGCTTTGTTCTTGTTAGAATTAATGTATGCGTCCTATCAATCTCTATGCCGCTCTTTATACGAGTTCTATCTAGTTCTAAAGTGTCACTAACAACTTCACGTTTCAGTCGTTTTGGTTGTTGATAAGTTGCATTTCATGCATATTTTACATTGCATTTTATAGTTGTTTTGTATCATAAATTGTTATTATTCGTCTTTTTTATATTTTTTAGCTTCTTTAGTGTTTTAGGTGGAAAGTTGGCGAAACATAAGAATTTGAAACTATTTTGGGGCATTTCAACCTAGACTGCACTTTGACATGATCATGTCATAGAGGCACGATGACTGGGCTGACTTGTTATGCATTGGACCGCATATTTTCATTACTGGGCCTCAAGAGTTGAGCCTCTTGGACATAGCTGAAGGCTTCTTACTTAGTTCTTACTGCTGGAACAATAGACCATTACTATTATTATTATTTTTAGGCTTTTGTATTAACTAGATCAACAGGGTTTTATTGAGAGGAAAATACAAAACCTTATTAATTCTCTCATTTTCGCGGTTGTTCGTCTTTCTAGAGAGGAAAACACATTATTCATTCTTCTTGGCGTTCTCTTTTCGTCATATGTAACTAAACCTCTTTTTAGTTAAGGTACTTTTAAAGTCTAATATATTAATGTTGTGAGACTCTTGTTTTAATTATTATAAAGTATTTTGAATATTTATTCAGTTTCTGTGCTTGAGTTCCTTTATTATTATTTTGATTGATTGATTGATTGATAAGGGCTTGTCAATTGATTGATTGAGATAATATATTGTTATTTAGGATTTATAATACATCACATTACTCCTAATCTAAGTAACGAATAGAGTAAATTTATGTGCTGGACATTGTTCATTGTTATGGAATTGAATAATCTGATTTAAATAGATCACGACGTTTCCGATTTCACTGACTAGGATAGAAGTATCTTTAATTCGTACTGCTGCCATAGATAAAACATTGTCAGGACATCCTAGGGGTTGTCTAGTGGTTAGAGAAATAGTGTGCAGGGCGTCCTGGGACTATCAACCAGGTAAGAAGAGATTGATTAATTGAGTGTGTTACCATTAGCTATAACTCTGTCTATTCGAATGCTTTATACTGATCTTTCTTCTTTGTGATCAACTGATTGCATTGAACGGAGAAATACTTTAATTAGACTTTTACCATTATTGGATTCTTCTTAATTTTATTACTGCTGTTTATTTTTGTGATTGCAAATTTTAATCTCTGCTTACTTTTAATTTCTGTTTCACTCTCATTTTGATCAACTTTATTTTATTTATTTTGTTTCTATAATTAAATAATTTTTCACTGATCTCTGTGGATCGACTCTGCTCACTGTTTTACTCTATTTTAGTGTAATTGAACAAATTAATATTATTTTGGTGGTCTGACACGCTATCAGTGGCACTAAGAACTTGACTATGAGCAAAATATTTGGATCAATTGATCTGTTTTGGCAATTTTTGGCAACAAAACAAGATAGCTGCAACAAGATCTGAATCCTTACAAGGTCGATCGATCAAATTCCGTGCTAAAAAGCCGAAACCAAAACAAAAATCAAATTGCAACCTCTAGAGAGAGAGAGAGAGAGAGAGAGTATTATAATTAAAGTCATGAAGGAAAATAAAAAGTACAGTATTATGATTATGATTAGAGCATTTTAAGTTTGTACCAAATAAGAATAGGAATAAAATAAAAAGGGACTAGAGATTTCCTTTATATTCCTAATTGAAGTCGGATTTCAAAAAATAAAATAAAATAAAATAAATTAGATTAGTAGGGTAGTGCCATTTTATAAAATAAAAGTAGAGTAGTGCAATTTATCTAATTATGAGGTTTAGTTGGGCATCTTGAGTAACTACAATGTAAATAATTTTAGATCAAGGGGCGGGAGTCATAATTTTTAGATGTTTTCCTGGGGGATTTGAAAAGACCTTCTCAAGAAGAACATATAAAATAACGGAACCCAATAGTTAAAGAGCCAGTCCGCTCATTTGAGATTTGCCGCGCCAAAACAGTCCAGGTTCTCTCTCTCTCTCTCTAAGCTCTAATGCATTGCGTTGAAGTTCTCTTCAATTCATTTCATAAATTGATTATACTCCGTTATTTACATGTAATTTGTCGTCTCAGTCCTGTGATTTTCTTTCGTTTTCTGAGCATCCAAACAGAACATTATTGTTTATTTACATGTATTAGTTTGCTAGGAGAATTCGCACTCTTCTTGAGATATTTCAAATACAAAGCCTGTTGTAATGGATCCGATGCTGTTTGTTTGTTAGGTTAGCATCGCATTGAGAATTTGCGTTTGTGGATCTTGGTGAGCGTGTCGCCATATACCGGAGAAATGAGTCCGATGTGTTTGATATATGAGTCCGATGTGTTTGATATATAGTTGTTTGGCAAAACGGACGGTTGTGCTCGCGGAGCACACACCGTGTACTTCGGGGAATTTTAGCATCGTTGCTGGTCAGTGCTTGCAGCAGCTTCCTCCTGGCAGCAGCAAATGCTCATATTCGTGTGATGGCCACACGTTTAACTTCCTTATTGATGGAGAATTCGGTATTGTTGTGTTTTTTGCTTGTTTGGCTTGTTAATGGCAATGTATGTTTGTTTTTGTCATAGCGGATTGTTCTGCTGCCAGCTTTTCTGGTAATTGCGGATGAGTCGGCTGGGAGGAGTGTGCCGTTTGTGTTTCTTGAGCTGGTGAAGTATGATTTTAATCAACGCTATGGGGAGAGAGACGAGAACAAGGCACACCGACTTGCTGACGAAGACTTGTTAGAAGATCCATTCAGCTTTGCCTACGCTCTTGACACAGAGTTTGGGTGTGTGCTTAATGTTAATTGGCTTCTGCTGAATTTTATTGCCTCTTTGCATTCAAGTAATGGTGCTAACCATTGGTTTCTTGGTTCTTTTGATCAGGCCAAGGCTCAAGGAGCACATGCAATGCTTTACGAGTCTTCCTGATGAGACCAGCGAGTTATCCGAATTGAAGCTCCGGAATACCGAGGTGAAGGAGATTGTGATGGACATTGAAAAGGTACATCTCTTTTGTTAACACTGTGATTTCTAACTCCCAACTTTCTTCTTAGTTGATTGGGTAGTTTGATATGTATCTGCATGCCTTATTTCAATTCGCTGCAGCATATGGTTTATATCTGAATTTTCATTGTTTTTGACACGGTACACGGTCATTTCTTTTGTAGTGTCTTATTAAATCAGTGGTTTTCGGCCTTATTAATATGTGATCTCTCTTTGTTCTCTGTTGGCCGTCATTTTGTTGATGATGCTATTCACCGTTCTATTGTTGTTGTTGTAACAGTTAGAGTATGATATACCTCTCTCGATGCTCACCCTCCCCTCTCCAGGTAATTAGTTTCTACCTATCTATGATTTTTGTTGTGTCTCTGTTTCTTACTTTCTTTCACTCCTCTGCACCTAAGATCACTAACTTTGTTCTTACTTTTTCTTGTTTCATTTTCCGATTTTTGGATATAAAACTGTTGCGATGTTAATAGCAAGATTGGTGATGATTTGGTACTTCAAACTGTGTTTTCTTTTCTGCAATACGTGTTAATTTTGCTTTTCTGGATCTAGGTGAAAGCATGAATTCAAATATCTCAGAGCAACAACCTTGGAAAGATAGAAAGGAATTGAGGAGAACAGGAAAATTAGGTAAGTAGCAGGGACGTCCTCCTTTTAGTTTATTTCAACTTTGTACTATTATAGGTTTAAAAAAATACCTTCAAAAAAAAACTTTGCACTATTATTTTATTTACTTATTATTTTTGTTCTTTTAAGGATCTGGTGCCTCTGCGAGGGTCTACTTGTGCCGTAGCATTATTGATGGAAAAGATTATGCACTAAAACGAATACCGTTCAGTGAGGATAGAGAGGAAATGGTTTTGAGGTATGTAATTGCATTTGAATATGCTGTTAATAATGTTAAATATTTTTATACTAATTTTATGTTCATTTCAGGGAGGCTCGTATCTTTTCTAGTCTGAATCACCCGCATATTTTACGATATTATCAGGTTTGAATTCAAACTACTGTGATATTATACTATATTCACCAGGGCCCGCTCAAAAGTATTTTTGACCCTAGGCAAGATTAATCTAGAGGCCCTTCTAATTTAATATTAATTTTTATTGTTAGATGAAAAATTCCTAAAAAAATTATCATATAATAAAATTATTTCACTTTTCTTATGTCATTGTTGAATATAAATAATTTTTTTTAGGAAATGTTTTTAACTGAGATTAACGTAGAAGAATTATATAAAAACAAATAAATGACCCATATTCTTCATATAAATCAAGAAGTTCAAATAATAAATCAAATATACTAATAATATTTTTTAAAATTAAGTCAAAATGAAAATTTAATGAAAAAATTTAAATAATATTTGAATAATAGAATATATTAATTCTTTTATATTTGTAATTTAGGCAATTAAATTCAAATTTATATGTGATAATAAATGAAGTAAAGAAGGGGAACAAATTTAGTGGCCTTTTATTAAGCCCAACTTTTCTTTATTGCCAAAAATAAGTCAAACTATCTTTCCAAAAATTGTAAAGAATGAGAAAATGTGTTTCTATAATTATTGCTGCTCATTTAATGTAAATAGTAAATTATTTCAGAGGCCCTCAAGCTCAAGGGGCCTTAGGCCTTTGTCTAGGTAACCTACCCCTTAAGCCGGCACTAAGTTTCACTATTTATTGTGTATGAGTATTCAGTGAACTAAAACTTCAAATAATAAATAACAAAATTCATAATGATAAATTTTTACTGACTTATTGTCCTCATTTTCAAGCTCTTCTTTTTTTATTTTTCTTTTTTATCTTTATAATGTCTTCTAATTCTATCATTTTAATGCTCCACATCTACTTTCGATAATCTCTTTCAAATGCATTTAATTTTTTATTTATTTTTAGCTGTTCCATTTTAAATGTGTTTCTTTTTTTGGAAAGTAGTCATTTTCTCTGGTCAAAATTAACCTTTTGTAAAAATTTCCTTTTGTATGGAGTGGAATTAACAGTGTGGATAAATTGTTGGATTTGGTTCAAATTAAATATGTGGCATATAACCATAATAATAGCAAGGACTACTCCCATTTTATTTATTTCTCCGCCATCGCAGATCAAATTTTCCAACATTTTCTTTCCTAACCAAAAATACAATTCTTCTCTATCAAACTTTTCATTTTCTAGATTAGACATCTAGTTGAGCCTTCCACCTTTATACCAATAACCATTCAAATATAACTAACTATTTACGCGCTTCAACAGATGTTTTTGGTGCATGGTTTTGAATCGTGCAAGTAGTTAGCAAATCAACTACGAGAAAATGACGAATTTGTGACCTTATAGAAGAGTCTGATATTGTTTAACTAGCTAATTGTGATAATGGCATGATAGTGATAATTTAGTTTTTTAATTAAGGATAATTTAGACCTTCTTTTTAATTTTCACTTTCATACTTGACGAATTGTATATGTTTTATGATGTAAAGAAAAAATTGTATACGCTTTTTTTTTTCTAATTTAAAGCTGTTATTTTAGGCATGGACAGAGGACGACCACGGGAAGCTCAGCGAGTGGAGCGATGATAGCGCTAGATCGGATTTGAGCAACAGTTTGGTTTTGTACATAGCTATGGAGTACTGTCCCAGGTACTTGTTATACTTTTTATCGAAAAACTAAATTATCTTGGAGAGTTTGGATTATGCTAAACAAATTGTATCTTTTTATTTGTTTTTGGTTTTTAAATCAGGACTCTTGCGACTTATCTGTCGGACAGAGAGAGAGTGGACTGTGAGGTGTCCTTGAAGATGTTCCGGCAAGTGTTATCAGCCACCGAGTACATGCACGGCCTAGGCGTCGTGCACGTCGATCTGCATCCCAAGAACATATTCTTGGACGCGTCCGGCAACATCAAAGTAGGAGACTTTGATTGTGGTACGTATTTTGAAAAAGAAAATACTTAAGATATAAATGTTTTTTAATTGTGTTGTCATCCTAACCTTTTCTTTTTTCCCATTTTTCTCTAGCGGTTTCCATCTCGGATGGTCCGGTTAGAAAACCTGAGTGGCTAGGCCCGATGTACCACAGATGCAGCCAGGACGAGTATTTGTTTGTACAGACTGATGTGTACAGTCTAGGTGTGTTGATGGTGGAGCTGCTTTGGAAGTTTGAGACCGGTTTCGAGCGACACAACATACTCACTGGGTTCAAGGAGGGTAAAGTGCCCCCTGGTTGGGAGCACAGAAAACTCACTGATTTCGTGGTGAAAATGCTATCAACGACTTTCTATGACAGGCCCCGGATAGAGAGGATCAAACAACGTCTTGAGGGGTAAGTTCTTATCTAATATGAATTAATAGGCGTGCTTTTAATTGCTCGAATATGTTGCTCTCTTTGCATCTGTTGTTAGACTGATTAATTCGTGTTTCCAACGTTAAACAGGCTATATCTTGGATGAAGCTCAACATGGAGAATGCTTCTTCTTCACTGGTTCGCTAGGGATACTTGTGTGCATTGATCCGGGGGCGGGGCCTAAACAACAATACCCTCCTCAAATTCATTCCTTCAAACCAAATAAATGAACTTTTCAAACATATCACAAACAGATTCTAATTTGGTTCCGTCAATTCACATGACGAAATAAAATTAGTGCAACAGACAATAGCTTTGGTATGGCCAAACAAAAAGCTTGTGAGTTGATATATGAATTAGCAGCAATGATGATTAAATATTCAAAGATACCCTTCAGAAGTCCTCCAAATTCATCATGCAACAGGTGTAGGGAAAGACAGAATATGCATCCTCGATTGCTTGCTGCGTAATGTCCAATCTATTGGCAACTTCCAACCTTTTCTCATCAATATCATATCTGATTATGGTACAGGCAGTCCCAAAAAAAATGACTCTAGAAGCTGGATGCATGCCATACACTTCAAAAGTCGAAGATAGAACATAATTGGGTAACTTGCTGATCAATTCCTGCTTGGCCAGATCGCTGATGCCAACATTGTGGACCAAAATCCATCTATCCACCTTGCAACGATCCTCAAGCACCCACACAAACAATCTGGAACTATCGTGAATACTGTAATATAATCTGCCCCCTGATGCACCTATATTTCCCAAGTTTTTAGTTGTAGCGTTCCCTGGAAGTTCAATTGCTCGAACACCTACTGCGCTCAGGTCAAAACGTAGGAGGTGCTTAGAGCGAGAAAGACGGTACAACACACCTTCTAAGTTAGCACAACGCCCGATCCACTCAGACCCTTGAATATAATGCTCAATGGGCACCTCGTGAGCACTCCACTTGCCAGTTTCCGACGAGAATATTTCCAAAAGCAAGAGGGAAGACTCCGTACGGTTGAAACAAACAATTTTATAGTGCAACGATCTGCCAGGATAAAAAGCCAGGGCGGCATAGCTGGATCTTCTACGAGTAAGACCTTTGGGGACTACCACACTCTCTCTTGTCACGGGGTTACAAACAAAGTACTGCAGAGAATGATTTCTGAAGAGAAACAAGCCATGGCAACAATCAAGCAGA
>CAODLS011560432.1:0-18558 GCA_948243855.1 Flueggea neowawraea
AGAATTATGATAGAATCATGGAGCTCTATAATGTTCAGAGATTTAATCGTCAGGCTCTTCATACTCCACCGAGGTCAGAGGATGAGGTAAATTGATTATTATCTTCTCATTTATGTGCGAACTTTTAATTTACAAATTATACACCTGTTACTAAATTGCATAATTACCTTATTTGATCAGCCAAGAGATTCTACTTATACTAAGTTGGGATCAGAAAGAGGAAGTCCTATGGCTGCATTCACACCAAGAAGCCATTATAAACCCTCTGTTAATAGAGGTTATTACGCACCTGATGCTATGGATCAAGGTGGTTCAAGTGGTTATGGTGCAGGTGGTCCAAGAGGGGAGGCACCTTTTATGAAAGCTGCTCGGCCAACAACATCGTCTAGAGATGACCCTTCGATCAGCAACGCGAGTGAACTTGAGACCGAATGGGTTGAGCAAGACGAGCCTGGTGTCTACATTACCATCAGACAACTGGCCGATGGCACTAGGGAGCTGCGGCGTGTCAGATTCAGGTAATAGAATCACTGTTATATTACAGCCATGAAAACTTTGGTGAATTCTGTCTTTCAATGATTTCGTTCTGAATTTGCAGCCGTGAACAATTTGGTGAAGTGCATGCAAAGCTCTGGTGGGAAGAGAATAGAGAAAGAATACAAGCTCAATACCTGTAAAGTTGTTTGGATTCACACAATCTACAATGCTTTCCATTGAAGTGAATGAGTTGGATTTTCTGACAGAGAAAGGAAACTTTGGTAGTCAGTTTTGTTTCATAGAATGCAATGGTAAGAACGCAGCAGCCAGAGCCAAGTATTTACAGAAAATGGAGTTGCCATCACAAAAAAGCTCTACTTATACAATGAAAGGACGACATTTTTTCATTCAATAGTCGAAATCATCTTTCGGCATAATCATGAGTTATTTTCCCAGTTTTGTTTATGTATGATATGAATCTAGAGCCATTTTTAGGGCCCTCATTTTTTCTCCTGCTTGTCTTTTGCCTTGAGGGTATTGTTAAATCCTCAGTTCACATACTTTTTTTAACAGTGGAAATCCTTAATATTTCATTGATTAGCAGAATCATTACATATGAGCACTGGAACCTTTCTTGGAGGAAATACATGCCAGTCATTACAACACTTTCCAATCCTAGACATTTTAGCAACACAGTCTGCAACTTGATTCGCTTGCCTTGTTACAAAGCTAAAGAAGCAGCTATCGAACCCAGCAGCTTTATGGGCTGGATATCTGCTCTCTCCTCTTCTATGACATGGCTAAGTTGGTCCATCACCACCTTTGCATCCATCTCAAAATGAACATCTCTCCATCCCTTTCTCTTAGCCAAGTCCACTCCCATAAGCAATGCCTCAGTCTCCGCTACTGCTGAATTCAAAGTTTTCTTCCGAAATGATATTCCATCAATAACATGGAGATTGATGATGAGACCTGTCGTAATATTAGCCATGGTGTTTATGCCAAAATAACCAACTTGGCCGTACATGCGACCAATGGTTGATCCAGAAATCTCTGCTCGTAATGTCCCGGCCCGGTCCTGCACAAGGCATAAGGCCTATGCCTAGGGTCTCCAAATGAGAGAAGCCTCTTACTTACTAATATGTATTGTATGGGTTCTACATATTCTTAATATTATTACTTTAAAAATGACTCATTATTAGTAAGATAAAAAAAATAAAACAATGGGATTTGCAGATTTTTAACACTATTATTTCCAAAATGGCCCATTGTTAGTAAGAGAAAGAACATAAAGATGGGCTCTACAGATTTTTAATACTATCACTTTAAAAAGGGTCCATCATTGGTGAGAAAAAAGAGAAAAAAAAAGGCTTTACATATTTATAATGCAAATAAATGGGTTCCACAAATTTATAAATTAATAAAAAAAATGCTCATTAACAGTGGGAAAAAAAAAGAAGAAATAAAAAAGAGACCTAATGTTAAAAAAACTCTAAAACATATAATAAAAACACATATAAATTCTTTGTCTCCGTAAAAAAGACTAACAAATCTCTCTCTCTCTCTCTCTCTCTCTCTCTCTTCTCTCTCTCTCAATCCATTATATTATCTCTTTAGATTTAATCTTAAAATTTAGCTAATGCCTTGCAAATTACAAAATTATTAACTATTCATGTTATTGTAATCTCCACAGAAGAAAAAATTCAAAATTAAAATTAATTAAATTCTATCAACGTTCAACATTGTTATAAGAAATATTAAGTAATTTGATTAGTTTATCAATTAAAAAAATATTTACTTTATAAACTTAAATATAAAAATTTGTTTATTAATTTGCCTCTCATAAAATAAGAGAAAAATTCAAATAATATACATATGATTAATAAAAGGCCTCTAAAATTATTTTTGCCTGGGTCCCCAAATGTTCTTAAGACGGCCCTGGTGATGGCAGACTAACATTGACTACAATGATTTTTTTTGCAACAAAAAAATACACCGATATATATAGCGTACAAAAAAATTACATTAACGGCAGTGTAAAATATAAAAAAAGTACAAATCAAGCTACACTTTGATTTGTGGTGCGAGATAATTGATTTCTACGACTATCCATATTTTGAAAATGATTCAAAATGGGTTCATTGCCAATAGTTTCAAATATCTCATTCTCGATGAATACCACCAAGCTGTCATTTAACTATTTATCTCTAATTTTATATCGTAATTCAGTCTTCACAGTTTCCATAGAAGAAAACACCCTTTCAACAGATGCGGTAGCAATTGGTAGGAGTAATACCAATTCAACCTAACGATAGACCAGCGTAAAAACTCTATCTTTTATAGTTTCTTTCATCTTCTTTGCAAGACTTTCCAAGTCTTCTACATCAAAGAACCGTTTATCTCTTCTTATATCACTTAGAAAAGATTGACGTTCATGATTAATCAATGTGCGTTCAGTATATGAGAAGTCTTCTAGATAAAGATGAGCAAGATGAGTAAGCTTATCCACCTCGAAATTAGAGAATATATTCTTTGGATCAAGACATGCAATGCAATCCAGTAAATATATGTTGTTTTAAGAGAAACGATGACTCATCTCTTATGCAATTGAATCAATAACCTAACATTACATCAAGAGCAATTAAATTAAGTATTGAGCCAAATTTAATTAAAAAAAGTAGATTAAAGTCATAGCTTTTTGGCCTACCTCGCAAAAAATTTCCACGCAGCGATGATGATAGTAAGTGACCGTTTTTCCATCCCTCTTTATGCGAATAGGTCTTGGGACTATGTCTTCCATATTAACAACTGAAATTTCATTAGCTCGACAAAACGTCTCCACTTCTTTCACCCAACCAAACCAAACCAACCATCCCATCCATATTCTCTTAGATTTTGCAACTTATCCTTCACAATTTTGATATGATTAATAGCATTTAAAATGTTTGCATCCTTTTCTGGCAAAACCATAGATAATTGATTTGTCATCCCCAACAAATGTTTCATCAATATCATAGGAAATACAAACTCATAGCTCTGCATTTTCTAGAGCAAACCCCTGACTTGAGCTTATGATTCTACTTCAGGACTATCATCGAATACATTTTGCAAAACTTCTAACACTGAGGGCCACATATCTATGAGGTGAACTATGGTTACATAGTGTGATTCATCGAATATCACCTAGTCTATGCAAAGAAGTTTCTTGATTTTTTCCTATACCAGAAATGATTTCTCCATTCTCAAGGTGTTCTGCCCTTCTATCATGTTCTAATTGTCGAAGTTGATTTTCCCTTTTACAAGATGATCTACATGTATTCATAAGCATACCAAGATAATTAAAAAAGTCACAAGTATATCGATTCACCTTGCATACAACAACAATTATCAATTGGAGTTGATGTGCAAAACAATGAACATTCCATGCAAAATGATTTTTCTTCAAAATAAGTGACTTTAAACCATTAAACTCGCCTCACACATTTGACGTACCATCGTATCCCTCACCTCTCAATCTCACAAAAGATAAACCATATTTGGAAAACAAAGAGTTAATAGCTTCCTTCAAACAATTTGCATTGTCTTCTTCACGTGAACCAAACCTAAAAATTGTTTGATTATTTCTCTGTGCTTGTTCACATATCTAATCACAATGGCCATTTGCTGCTTCACTGAGCAATCATGAGCCTCATCAATCAAAATAGATAACAACCTATCGCCAAGGTCACCTAATATTGCAAGTGTGGATTCAACAGCGCACACATTAATCATATCCTTCTGAATTGATGGAGCAGTCATTTGATTGTTGCCCAGAGCATTATTCAAAACAACACTACCAACCTCTTTATTTCTTAAGTTATACCAGTGTAACAACTTACAAAATTTCCCTTCCTTAGTGATGTGGATGACTCATCATGTCCCCTGAAAGCCAAACCCTTACTTAAAAGAAAATGTATAACATCAAGAGTTGTTTTCAAACGAATGCGATAAGCTTCTTCACATTTTAGATTTCTTCCTCTAACAATATAAGTCACACTCTATTTTTGATATATACCTTCAAGGTATATCCATGGCTGTTTAAACTTATCTTCTTACTTTTCGCAAAGAAAATTGAGAAAAGAAACCAGGTTTTCCTTTTTGGTTGTGATACCACAAAGGACTGATCACCATACTGAATAAGAATTCTTACAACTAACCTTCTTAACTGCATCTCTTCATAGACGACTTACTTTAGGGATCAAGTTGTTTGAAGACTTACTTAGTACTAACCAGGACTCTATAATATCATCATCATTTAGGATCACCTAATATTCATTTCCCAGTAGTCCTGGGATTTTTTAAGATAAAGTGAAAAACTTAGAAAGCCATAATATTAAGAAAAGAGTCTTTTTTTGCTTTTAAAATATGTCTACCTTTTATTCAATTAAATAAATTCTTATGTAGACTTCAGTGGTACAACAGGACAAATACATAAAGAACACATGGACGGGATAGTGGCCAATGCTTTAATAAAGTTATAGACCTGTGACTAACTTTAACATAGACTAGACCTATTAGCCGACATATAGGGCAATAATACATAAAGAGGGATAAAATTCCATGCCGACACAACACGACAAACAAAGAGATATGATTCTCTTTATGTGGCAGATAAGGTGAACTAGCTCAAAAAAGGACCTAGACCTTTGTCCTTGAACCAATATGACTATGATTTGAACTGATATCATTCCATAACATCAAGCTTTCTTCTTCAGAGTCTAAGATGGAACTGTTGTTTCCTCTGGGATCTTTGGGTCCTGTGGCTTATGGAGGCCTTCTAATAGGAGCTGTTTGTTCTAAACTTTATGATACCTCGTTCTAAACATAAATGTTCCACTAACTGTTCCCTTAAACCTGAATTACCTATGATACCTTATTTTATTACTCCTCATCATAGTATATATTGCTTGTCCATATGAATTCCTGGGCATTGAGATTATAAGGACGATGAAAAATATAGATCAAGGAATAGTAACCCGGTCCTCCTAGAGGAACCTTTGATTGTCAATAGAAAGTTTCAACTTCTTTCTCCCAGTGGTAATAGGTTGGAACCATTCAAGAAAAGTCCAGAGTAAGGAGAAACATTGTTGATCATCAGTGAGATGCCTGAAATTTCTTTTGGATCAAATTCAATGGTTATCTTGTAAGTAGTGATGAGGCATCATAAGAACCATAGAAAGCTTTCAGTGAATGAGGTGGCCATCAAAAAGGTTTTGGTGAGGAAAGCATAGGGAGGATCAAACATATAGTATTTGGGAATCATGCTAGTGAAATAGATCTCTGGGAATTGGGATCTAAAATGGAACAAATGAGTTTTTGCATAGGTATGGATCCTTTCAGGAAATTCCTGATCAACATAAGGGAAATCAGGAGGAAAACCCCTTTTTTGCATTACCACCTAGTAAAAGGGATTAGATGGTTCTGCCATAAAGATTACTGGCAACAAACACCAAGGGAGGATAAGATGAGCTGGGGTTTTCTTTGGACGGGAGAGGTAGTCTGTAATGATGTTTTGGTGTCCTTTTATATGCTTCACATCAAATTCATACCGACTGAACCAATCCTTCAACCTTAAGCGTTGTCCATCTGGACGTTCTTTGTTTTTAAATTCCAGAATTTTCAGAAAAGATGAACTATCCATCTCAACCAAAAAATTATGACCAATCAAATGGAATCCAATTTTTTTTTATTCCATATTTTATGGCCAAAATTTCCTTGTAGACAGTGTGATAGTGCTTCTCTGCTTCAGAAAATTGACCATTGGCATGACCACAATATTCATGTGATCCCTTGTCATCTTCTTCTAATAGGACAGCTCCCCAATACTCATCATTTGCATCTGTTTAGAGTATTCACTTTCCAGAACTGAGAATCTTCAAATGTGATGGCATTTGGAAAATTCTCCTTAACTTATTTATAGTTGTCGTCTGTGTTTGTTCCTAAGGTGGAGCATTTTTCTTCAGCATCTCGGAAAGAGTGGATGTGTCTTGTGCAACACGTGGAATAAAATTCCTGACATAATTGACAATGCCAAGAAATGATTGCATCTCTTTTCTGGTGAGATTTTCATCTGGAAATTGGGTCAAACCTTCAATAAGATGAGGCCCAATCTGGTAGTGTCCATCTTCAAAGATTGATCCAAGATACTCAATCTTGGGTTGGACAAGGATACTCTTCTTCTTGGACAACATGATGTTATACTTGTCAGCAAGAGCAAAAAATGACTAAGTAAGTCTTGATGGGAATCTTGATCTTCAGAGAAAAGGAGGATATCATCAATATAGACCAAGACTGAATAGAGAATGGGCTCAAAGATCTTGAGCATGACCTTTTGAAATAGTGATGGAGCAACCTTAAGGCCAAATGGCATCACTCTCCATTGGTATTGAGTTGTTGGAATACAGAATGATGTCTTTGATCTTTCATCTGGATGAATTCCCAATTGCCAAAATCATACTTTTAGATCGAATTTTGAAAATACCTTGGTTTTATGGAGATAGACATGCAAAGATTGAATCTTTGGAAGAGGAAATTTGTCATCTCTGAGGAAAACATTGAGTGGCTTGCAATCAATGATGAGCCTCTTTTTTCCTCTTATTTGCTCACTCATCTTATTAACATAAAATGCCTGGCAAGCCGAATCATTGGTAGTTGATTCTATCAATCCTTGTTGTATTAGTTGTAAACATTCTTCTTTAGCTAAAGCAAGATCTGATAGAGTCATTCCTGGATGAGTGGCTTTGGTTGGATTGATATCTTCATTCTTTTTTAAGGGTAATCTGACAAAGAAGTTAGGATTCTTCCATAAAGGTGATGGATGAGTGAAGCTGGCATGATTTTTTGAGAGGCCACTATTGGATGTTCAACATCTTCGACAATAAACAAATTTTGGATCGTCGTGTATGGTTTGAAATTCATCTTGAAATAAAGTTCAGTGTTGCTAATGTTGAGTTTCTTTAACTGGCTGATAACATCAAAACCTATTAAGATATCCTTGCCTGTGAGTTCTGTACCAATTACCTTGATCTATGTGATTATTCTGGGGAAAATACGAATGCCAACAGGTTGTTTTGACAAGTATTTGGTGGTGAACACTTTCCCACTAGCAGCTGCAAAATGATGCAGTTACCCCTTCCATATCCCTAGGAGGATGTTTGGATTGATCATCGTCTGGGCTGCTCTAGTATCAATGAATCCTATAACTTTGATAGAAACTTCATATTTTGATTTGAGAAGTTCCATCTTCACATGAGGAACTGCAAAAGAATGGGCAAAGAGACATAAAAATACACCAAATGCGTCATGATAATGAATGGAGATTGAGCTATCAAAATCAGTTAGATCTTCTTCTTATGTGCTTAGAGATAACACTATAAAAATAGTGTTGTCTGGGCCAATATTGTCATTGTTCTGTTTTGAGAATACAAACTCCAAATCTTCATTTGGATCTAAGGGGGAGATCTTCATAACCTATTGAATGAGTTTAGCAGATTTCTCCTTGTTAGGACAATTTTTTGTATAGTGCCTCTTCTGTCCACAAATAAAACAATGATCATACTTCTTTATGGAGGTTTTCATTCAAAATGATCGAAAACCTTCCTTCTTAAACTTGTTGAAGCTTTAATTCCTTCTAAAATTCTGTCTTTTTGAGAACTTTTTTTATTGTTCTTTCTTCTTGCCCATTCTGCAGTCACAATTCTTTTCCTTGCACTTGAACTGTAGGAATGACTTATTGCAAGCCTTTTTGAGATCTCTTCTTTGAGTAAACATTTTGAAAACTTTTTTGTTTCACATAGTTTTTCAAATGTCTGTTCTACATACTAGTACAGTTCTCCGAGGCCATGATGATTGATATCTCTTCCAAACAGTGAGATGATTCTATATACGTTCGGGTGAAGTTCATTAGGGAAAGAAGAAACAAATATTTTCCTGTATTCTCTATTGTTGTAGCCTCCTAGTTGATAATAAATCTTGGACATCCTTTGGTAATGCCAATTGAGATCTTTTCTCATGAGAGAGCAACACTTCATCTTGAAAAATTCTTGCTCTAATTTTTTGCCTAAGATCCAAAAATCTCCAACAAATTCTTGATGGATGTCTGCTAGAGAACCTTCAATTGAAGCTCTAATGAACTGGATTCTTATCAAATCTCCAAGAGAATCATACTAGTTTCTCAAAGATCCTATGAATTTGGAGGCTAATTCTTTCTAGATTGCAACATTGCGATATCCTAGTTTTGAACGTTGTAGATCAACCTAAGCACTGATCACTAACATGACCTCCTTTGTTTTTGTGATAGGAATGAGATCAAAAGTAAATCAGGGTCCACCCTTTGGTCGTTTGGTATGTTCATCATCTTGGGGTGGTCTAAATTCTGATCCTTTTTCAGGTGATGATTCTTTTGTATGGAAATAAGACTGAGAAGTTTCACCTTGATTCATCCGAGTTGTTTCTTCATGTTCTAGAGTTGCCATAAGAATAGCAGTAATATCTCTATATTGTTCTTCTAAATTAAAGGATATGGCTGAAATTGATTCTTCCTGGCTTGTTGAACTAGTTTCAGGTTTAAGGGTGTTAGATCTTGAGTCTCCTGAACTTGATCCTGGGAGGTATTCTGAATTTGTAGAGCTAGATATATCTTCATGTATGTCTTAAGATGAATTTGTTCCAAAAGAAGTATCCCCGATTAAAGCTGAAAAACAATTTTGCGTTTCTAGCTCATATGGATCCTGAGAATCTTGGAAATAGGAGGCCATATATTCTGCGGAAGACCTGTCTTTTGGAAAATGGGGAAACGAAGACATTCGTGTTTGTTTTTCTTCCCATTTTTCTCTCCTTTTTCTTTTTTCCTATTTCATTGCTGCTTCATATCCTTCAAAAGTGGTAGAGGCACGAGGAACTATATTTCTTCTACCCAAGGCCATAAATCCCTCACAAGGAGGTATTTCTGGAGTCCTTCGAAAGGAATTTGGAGGATCATCAAAAATAGAAGTTTTCTTTGGGGGATCAAAAAGAGAGTGGTGCTTCAAGTCATCTTGCATTCCTTTCAACTATCTTTTTAAATCTCTTAACCCTGCTTCCTTTCGGTCAAAAGAGAGACCAAATTGATTATGAATCACCATTTTTCCCAAGTGTTTTTCAAGTTTAGAAATTCGTTTATGAACCTCAATATAAAGGTCCTGAATTTCTTTTCCAACATGATCCAGTTTTGAATACTGCTTTTCCATCACTTGCAGGATTTTGTTTAGCTTCTCATCTTGTCGAATGAGATGATGCTTCGAGTTACATGGCTACTGGTATGCTAGTTCAGTACTTCTTCAGTACTAGATAATGGTTCCAAAGAACCATCAGGCTTGACTATATTAGGCTTTGAGAAAGGTCAGAAAGGAACTCCATTAGTGGAAGTGTAGGGAGTCAGATGAGGATACTTACTGTCATAATCAATATTTTGTGGTTTGGATGAAGAAAATCCATAAAACATAGGACTATTGGTGTGAATGGGATAGGTTTATAATAATCTTCCATTCTCAGAAGTTTTAAAGTTTTTTTTGTAAATCGTGATGCATGAATTTGTTTAAGTTTTTCGATTTCTCTCTTTCAATTGATATTATTCTTGATTTGAACATTGTGTTTAATATTGTGTTGAACTAACCAAGTGACAATGAGTGAAATTCTTGATCAATATGTTTGATATTGATGAATAGATGTTTAAATTCATGTATGTTTTGTCATCATCAAAAATGGGGAGATTGTTGAGTTCAATTTTGATGATGGTGATTGAAAACCATCCATGAAAGAAGTGCAAAATCGTAGACTTCCTGATAAGCATAAAAAACGAACGTTATGCCTGTGCAACTCACATTGATCATGATGAAAATGGAATTAAGGCGCGTTACAATATATACAAGGCATATAGATCATCCATTCTAGAAGTGCAGATGTATCTGATATTCATCAAAGCGCGTTAAGGAATATACAACGCACGTTATATGCTTGTTGAATGAAATAAGGCACGTTGTAGAGCGAAAGATGTAATCTTTGATGTACTGCTCAACACACGTTAAAAAAGGTGCAATGCACGTTGACAGGGTTCGAATGACAACAAAGCCAAGACGCTCCTCGGGATTTGAATTTGAATATTCTCTGACACGCTGACGTGGATTAAAGGTGCGATCTTAAGATGAAGTCAACAATGCACATTGCAGAAGGTACAAGTAACATTGAAGAATCATTGGGTGAATGTGCATCTTCTGGAACAAAGATCAAAGCCCGTAGAACAAGCCACAACGCATGTTGATATATGATCAACGTTGATAGATGGTGTACAAGTCACATAGATTCCAATCCAGTCAAGGCAGTGGCTACTGGAGTTCTTAAAAGGCGTGTGTAATTGCTATCAAGTCACACAAAACTCAGTTGGAACAAAGTACAATACACGTAGATGACGTACAATGCACGTTGTTGAAGATGACGTTAATTAAAATAGAATTCGTTTGTTTCTCACAACAGCTATATCTTTAAGAGTGACTATAAATAGACTTCCCAAAGTATAAGGAAGACAAGAGAGTCATTTGCTATACATTTCTATTATTGTTTCTCTTACTTCTACCTTTCTAACCCATTTGAGCTATTTACTTGCAAACATACTTGAGCTTTATATCTGTGTTTTGGGAACACATATTTTTAACAATCAAAGTATTTGATTTAGGGTAAATAGGTTTGTTGTAAGCCTATAGAAAACAACATTGTAGGCTTTAGAGGTGTGATCCGAAATCAACCTTGTTGGCCTTAGAAGTGTTGAGCCGAAATCGTTCTAAATCTTGGTGTTGATTTCGTTCTTACATTTAAAGTCGCTTTTGCTCCATAAATGCTATCCAAAGCATAGATCAAAAATTCTCCAACAAATCAAAAGAGGAAATCTCTGTTTCCAGTCTTTAACTAGCTTTTTGTCACTTCTTTTGCTACTTTCTTCAAAAATTCCAACCCATGGAGAAGAGTCATCATCTTTATCTGACTGTATTGTGGGGAAAGGTCGGTAAGAAAAATGACCTGATTTTTTTACTTTAACCTCCTTTATCTTCTATTTTCCAGCAAGAAATCTTCACAGAAGTGTTCTTTAGTATAGTAGTTGCAATTATACCCTTCTGCACACATATTGGGGTCAACATCCCAAATGAAATGTCCATCAATTACGTCTGTGTAGACTGGATGGCCTGAAGATTCAGAATAGAAGGCTGGAATTCTTTTGTCTCTAGGAACTAATTGAATCATGACAATTGTCTTAAAGATAGGTAAACTAGAAGTAGGGCTTTCTTGTTCATCAGAAGTCTTAAAGACTGTCTAGACTGTCACATCCTTCTTTCATAGGAAAAGACATTCTTAAGACTGGATTGGCTTATCCACCTGTCTAACCTTTTCATAATTGGTTATCCAGGAGGTGGGAACCATCTTCTTTAGGGTCTCCATATCCATTTGTCTAGGAGCTTAGACAATAGTTGAAACTTTATCTGCAGTCTCCATATCCATGAGTATAGCCTTGCTTAAAGGAATTCTTAATAAGGCTTTGTGGGACTTCAATGGTTACGTACTGCTCTGCTTCAGTAGACTTATCCTGTGAAGACGTTGACGCATAGTGGTAACACCTCTGGGTTTTTGATACACAACATATGGATTCATAAGCGGTTGGGAAGTGGACAAAATCTAGGCATCTTCAGGAACATATGAGTATTCCACAAGATGGTCTATTTTATTTATTTCTTGGGATCCAAAAGATAATGAAGAAGTGAGTTGGATAATTTCAGACGCAGGGTTGGTGTTTGGGGTAGAACTTGAAGGTATATCCATGGATGTTTAAACTTATCTTCTTACTCTCCATAAAGAAAATTGAGAAAAATAAACCAAGTTTTCCTTTCTAGCTCTGATACCAGAAAGGATTGATCACCATACTGAATAGAATTCTTACAACTAACCCTCTTAACTGCATCTCTTATATGTGTGTTTGTGTGTGTGTGTGTGTGTATGGGGCACCTATGCTACGTAGGGTAAATTTAGTCTTTGGTATACCAATGTGCAGTCAATTCCAGTTACTAGGGTTTATGGTAGCCGAGTGTCAGGCCAGACGCATGTACTCTATTTCTGTTCAGTTTAGTGGCAAAGTCCACACTTATTATATATTTATCTGTATGTTTCTGGTCTCATACCTATTTTTGACATACGATATATGATATATATTATGTATGTTTATGCATGTTGTTTGCTTTAGTTGTGAACGATTTCAAAATAAATTTCAGAACTATTACTCTGTATTAGTGTGTATATGTATATATACACTTATATCTGCATGTGTCATTTTTTAACTATTTCAAAATGGTTTTTGTGAGACCCGAAACCGCTCTGAAGTGTCATTTCCTCACTGAGTTCTCACCCCCTTTCTTTTCTATTTATTTTTATTTCCATTTTTTAGGCGATATCTTTTTGGCATTCAGTAACTATCCAACATCCCGTACTCGGTGAGGCATTCCATGTCCTAGTGAGTGCTCTTTTGGTTTGGCTCTGTTTATCTTTGCAGTAGAGCTCTACACCTAGTTGTTTTTTAGTTACTGGGTCATATTTTGTCTTTTGGATTTATACTTATTCTTTGTTATATTTTCGTACTTATTTGATATTATGATTTTGTTTTGTATAACTTAATATATATACATATGATTTCAGTATAAAACATTTTATACTTATTAAATGGTTTGATAACTATTTAAATCGAATAAGTTGGGTAGAATGTCTAATCTTTGAGGTTTGCGCGAGATGGGTCGGTCTCTCATAGATGGTTTGCCTCTTACGTCGGTCATAGTCCGAAAATGGGATAATGGTTCCAAAGAACCATCAAGCTTGACTGTATTAGGCTTTGAGAAAGGTCGGAAAGGAACTCCATGAGTGGAAGTGTAGGGAGTCAGATGAGGATACTTACTGTCATAATCAATATTTTGTGGTTTGGATGAAGAAGAAGCCATAAAACATAGGACTATTGGTGTGACTGGGATAGGTCCTGGGAAGGTTTATAATAATCTTCCATTCTAAGAAGTTTTAAAGCTTTTTTGTAATATTGTGTTGATTTGAACCATTCTCTCTTTCAATTGATATTATTCTTGATTTGAAAATTGTGCTTAATATTGTGTTGAACTAACCAAGTGACAAGGAGTGAAATTCTTGATCAATATGTTTGATATTGATGAATAGATGTTCAAATTCATGTATGTTTATCATCATCAAAAAGGGGGAGATTTTTGAGTTCAGTTTTGATGATGATGATTGAAAAACATCCATGAAAGAAGTGCAAAATCGCAGACTTGCTGATATGCATCAACAACGCATGTTATGCTTGTGTAACTCACGTTGATCATAATGAAAATGGCATTAAGGAGCATTACAATAGATACAAGGCACGTAGATCATCCATTCCAAAAATGCATATGTATATGATATTCATCAAAGCACGTTAAGGAATATACAAGGCACATTATATGCTTGTTGAATGAAACAAGGCGCGTTGTAGAGCAAAGGTGCAATCTTTGATGTACTGCTCAATGCATATTACAAAAGGTGCAATGCACGTTGATGGGTTTCGAATGACGACAAAGATAAAATGCTCATCAAGATTTGAATTTGAATATTTTCTGACATGCTGACATGGATTAAAGGTGTGATCTTGAGATGAAGTCGACAATGCACATTGCAGAAGGTACAAGTCACGTTGAAGAATCACTGGGTGAGTGTGCATCTTCTGGAACAAAGATTAAAACCCATAGAACAAGCCACAATGCATGTTGATATATGATCAACGTACGTAGATGGTGTACAAGTCACATAGATTCCAATCCAGTCAAGGCAGTCAATCCAATCATAGTCCAAAAATGGGTAGTGACAGAGGATGTCATTGAAGTGATCAAACATTTCTTGAATAGATTCTTCTTTCTCCATCTTGAACAGCTCGTATTTGTGGACAAGAAGATATATCTTGTTTTATTTGACTTGGCTTGTTCCCTCATTAGCAATCTCCAAAGTTTTCCAAATCTCTTAAACAATTTTACATTGTTCAACCTTGTTGAACTGAGATTTTCTTAAAGAACAGTAGAGAATGTGCATAGCTTTATGGTTTTAGGAGATGATCTTTTTATCGTTTTGATTCCATTCATCTTTAGGCTTCTTCACCATTCTTCCATCTACAAGCTTTCTTAGCACAAATGAACCTTCCTCCACAACTTCCCAAATGTCTATGTTTTAAAATTTGAGAAACACCATCATCATTGATTTCCAATAGAAATAATCATTGCCATTAATGGAAGGAGCATGATTAATAGCCAGACCTTCATATTTATGAGTGCTATCTAAGAATGCCATTTTTGGAAACTTTAGCTCTTTAGATGTTAAACCAAAATAAATATCAAGAGCACGAGCTCTGATACTAACTGAAAATGATCGGACCCAATAGGAATGACACTCCAAGAGGGGGAGAATTGAAGTTTTAGAGAGTTTAAATTTTGTGTTGAAAATCTTTTGCAAATTAAAACAAATAACAAAGTTAAATGTAGAAGCAACTTAAAACCAAAGCTCCAATCCACACACAAAGTAAATCAAATGCAAAGAAAAGTAAATGAGTTTAAGGAGAGAGAAAATAAAGCCTCAATTTACAGTGGTTCGACCCTCCTTGACCTATGTTCACTCCACTAGATCATCTAGAGAATTTTAATCCATTATCTCATCACTTCTTAATGGTGGGAAACTGTTCACACCACTTTTTTTTGTGGGATCAACAATCAAATCAAATCTCTAGTTTTTTGCGAGGAGTTTTTTGAATTTGTCAATATTCTAGAGCTCCATCTACGCGCTTAGTATATCTTACTATGTGTGTAGCATTGATCACTTCAAAGATGTTACCTTTGCTTTTCTACGTGCATTGATTAATGATAACATGCGACTCAGCCTTGTCTCATGAGCTCTCTTCAGTTTTCATCATGAGCCCATCTACGCATATAGATCACTCTTTTAAGTTTGTAGTATGATGCCTCTTTCAGACCAATAGCTTCCTCATCTCTACTATGCGAATTTGTCTCGCTTCTAAGTGCACAACATAAGTCTGGACAATTTTGTCTTCTGAGACACCACATCTACGTGCACTGCATTCCCTTCTACGTGCATTACATCCTTTCTACGTGACTTGTATCCTCTTCTATGCTCATAATGACTATTTCAAAAAACCCAGATTGTCTTTAGCATGATCAACGTGCTTAGGTTGCTCTTATAAGTGCTTTGTGGCCATATATCAACAAGTCTATAATTTTGCACCTCTTTCATGAATGTTTTGAATTCATCATCATCAAAACAAAACTCAACAATCTCTCCTTTTTAATGATGACAAAACATACATGAATTTGAACATCTATTCATCAATACCAAACAATTTTATCAAGGATTTCACTCATTGTCACTTGGTTAGGTCCACATAATAATATATGATGTTCAAAATAAGAATGATATCAATTAAATCATAAAGCATTTAATCAAATTCATGGACACTTCTCCCCCTTTTTGTATCAACAAAAAGGATATGCAAAATCAACATTCTCCCCCAATCAATCAAGGAATCAATTAATTCAATTATAGCTCCCCATAATTAAATGCATATAATACCAATTGAAATCATGAAAATATATCCCCCTTTTTGAAAACAGATATTCAATGTATGCATTGATACCAATTCTTGAATGCAAAGAGATACCAAATGAAAAACATGTAATGCAATCAACTCAAATATTCAAGAAATCACAGCAAATAATAAAAATGCACAAAAATAAGTGAAAAAACAAAATGTTGTAAAATGTTAAGAATGTGTTACCACACTTGCTTTCCTTTCTTTATCCTTGATGGTTGTCAATCATATTGCACCAATTTCATCATCACTGGAGCTCGAATCATCATCCTTAAAGAATCTTCTTTTCCTCATTTTGCCATGTTTCTTCAAATATAGGCAATCCTGTTTAACATGACACGGTTCATTACATTCATAGAAAATTAGTTTCCTCTTCCTACTGTTAGCCTCCTTTGCACCTTTTTCTTTGATGAGGAACCTTTGGAATTTATGGGCCATATCTTCAAGATCAATCTCTTCATCATCATCATCCTCACTTGAGCTTTTAATGTACTTTGATTCCTCGAATGCAATGCCCAAATCTTTCTTCTTCTTGTTCTTGCCTTCCTTCTCTTCATCTTCTTTCATGCTCATTTCATGATTGATTAAGGAACCAAGTAACTCCTTCAAAGATAAATAATTGAGATCATTGGCTTTTAGGATGACATCTTTCTTGGAAGCCCCTGATTTAGGAAGTGATCATAAAATTTTACTCACAATCTCAGAATTTTTATATGATTTTTCAAGAGTTTTGAGGCCATTGAGGATGTAATTGAAGCGCCCAAATATTTCTTCAATAGATTCTTCTTCCTCTATCTTAAACAACTCGTATTTATGGACAAGAAGATAAATCTTGTTTTCTTTTACTTGGGTTGTTCCCTTATAAGCAATCTCCAAAGTTTTCCAAATATCTTGAGCGGTTTTGCATTCATCTTTAGGCTTCTTCACCATTTTTTCATTTACAAGCTTTGTTGGTGTTGAAATTCGTAACTAAATATGATATTCATATAAAGGATAACACAGTGGAAATAAAAAAAAATATCCTAGAATTCCACCAAGGATCCATGCACATCAACATAAACGATTAGGCTTAGGGTTTTACCTTGAAAAACCAAAGCTCGATTGTATGAACGAATGAATTGTTGATGTAGTTTTTAGTATAAACTCGAAACCCTTTCAACCACGTTGCCTTTGCGCGAATGTGACCAATGGTATCCACATGAATGAATTTCCTTGGATTGGTGAAGTGTACTAGAACTTTTAGAATATCTATTCTAATTCTCACAAATAATTTTCTCTCTTTGTTTGTGACACTCACAAATTCGGCCAAGCCATTGCCATGTGAAACAAGACTAGGGTGTGCTCCTATTTATAGGCATATGGGAAAACCTAAATAGGTGCACTAGGGTTGGCAAAAACCCTTACTTGTTCAAGAAGAATTCGACCACACCAATTTAGGAGAGAGTGTGTGCCGAATTCCTTCTCAAATTGGTGCCAAAAATCCCTTTCCTTGTCACACAAGGATTCAACCCTTCCTTCTCAAGGAAGAGAGGCATAATTTCCTTTCTTGTTCAAGCAGGAATTCGACCCCTCTTGTTTAGGAGAGAAAGGGCCAAATTTCTTCTAGTCAAACTATGGTTTGCCTCTTCTTTTTCACACAAGAATAAGAACTCCTAAAAAATAGGAGTGGTGGCCGAATTTCTCCAAGGGTTTTATTATGTTGTTGGACTTTTTAATTATATGATACACTATCATAAAATAAATCATTCTATTATAATATATGGGCCTAATTTATGTCACTCATAAATAAGCCCAAAATAATATTAATAAGTTAATTAAATTAAAAGCCCATCACATTAATGGATTATATCTTATATCATAAATAAGATATAAATTATAAAACCATGAATTATTAATAATTAATCAAATTAATTATCCTAATAATTCATTTGCCAAACGAGAGAACATTTGTAATCCAATCCAATCCGTTTTAGTGTGTGACCCAATAGGCCCACTCGAGGCTGGCAATGAGCCTCGTCCCAAAACACTTGGGCCCAAAGTCCATGACAATCCAAAATTGAGTGGCATTGGTGATCCGAGTTAACCTTCAACAATTTGATATTTAGTTCTTTTGTCTCACGATATCTATATTAAGCATAAGGCATGGTCACATGTCAACTTTATGTTGCTTAATGTGTTTCTTGATCCCAAGTAGATTAATATACAAATGACATTGATAAACCCTTTTATCAATTCATTTGAGTATGCATACATTCCATCAATCCTACTCATCAAGTGGCCTAAAGATATCACTCTTCATAAGAGGAATAAATCCATCACTCTCACTATCACTCCTCTAA
>CAODLS011560712.1:0-11493 GCA_948243855.1 Flueggea neowawraea
GTGTTCGCACTCAAGATCTGGAGGCATTATCTATACGGAGAGACTTTTGAGATCTTTACGGATCATAAGAGTCTAAAGTACATTTTTTGGCAGCGAGACCTGAATCTGAGGCAGAGACATTGGCTAGAGTTGCTAAAGGATTATGATTGCACTATATCATATCATCCTGGCAAGGCTAATGTCGTTGTCAATGCTTTGAGTAGGAAGTCAGTGGGTAGCTTAGCTCATATCTTCGTGGAAAGACATTCTGCAGTATCGGAATGGAAGCGTCTGATGGAGTTTGGAGTTGAGTTATAGTTTGATGATTCAGGTGCTTTGATTGGCCATGTCGAGGCGATACCTATTTTACTAGATCGAATGTGAGAGGCTTAAAAGGAGGATTCCGATATGCAAAATCTGATCGATAAAGTGAGATCATCTAGTGTACCGGGATTCAGTGTAGATGATTTTGGAGTCCTTTGGTTTGGATTGAGATTGTGCGTACCATATTCTGATGGGTTACGTGAGGAGATTATGGCCGAGGGTCACAACTCCACATATTCTATCCACCCAGTGTATGTTAAGATGTATCGAGATCTTCGAGAATCCTATTACTGGCCAGGGATGAAGAAGGATATAGCTGAGTTCGTTAGTCGATGCTTGACGTGTCAGCAAGTAAAGTTCAAGCATCAACGTCCTTCTGGATTGATGCAGCAGTTACCACTTCCAGAGTGAAAATTGGATCGCATCACCATGGATTTTGTAGTAGGACTACCGAGGACATCTTTGGGGTATGACTCCATTTGGGTCATCGTTGATCGATTCACCAAGTTAGCACATTTTCTTCCTATCAAGACAACATACGGAGCAGCACACCAAGCGAAAATATATGTTGAAAAGATTGTATGTTTGCATGGTATGCCAGTTTCTATCGTGTCTGATAGAGGACCTCAGTTCACTTCGCAGTTTTGGCGTAAGCTGCAGAAGAGTTAGGTACTCGATTGGATTTCAATACCGCTTTTCACCCGCAGACTGATGGTCAGTTTAAGCACATGATTCAGACCTTTGAGGATATGTTAAGAGTGTGTGTTGTGGATTTTGCAGGGAGTTGGGATTCTCATTTACCTCTAGTGGAGTTTGCATAAAACAACTTGTACCATTCGAGTATTGGGATGGCACTATAAGAGGCATTGTATGGTCAAAAGTGTAGATCTCCACTATGTTGGGCTGAAGCCAGTGAGAGAGAGCCACTGGGGTCAGATCTTATCTTGGAGACTACTGAGAAGGTCAGGTTGATCCAGTAGAGGATCCAGACTGCTTATAGTCTTTAGAAGAGTTACGTTGATCCAAAGCGTAAACATTTAGAGTTTGCGGTTGACGACCATGTAATTCTCAAAGTATCGCCGATGAAGGGCGTTATGAGATTTGGGAAGAATGGCAAGTTGAGCCCGAGATACATTGGTCCATTTGAGATCATTGGTTGAGTTGGGGTCATGGCTTATGAGTTGGCACTTCCACCCCAGCTTGCTTCTGTTCATTCGGTGTTTCGTGTATCACTTCTATGGAAGTATATCTCTGATCCATCGCATATTCTGGCACCACAGCCAGTCGAGGTTAGATCTGACTTGTCTTCTGATGAGACTCCAGTCTAGATTGTTGACCAGCAGGTCAAGAGACTCCAAAACAAAGAGATTGTTCCGGTGAAGGTGATTTGGAGGCACCATTCTATTGAGGAGGCTACTTGAGAGGCCGAGGATGAGATGCGATGTAGATATCCGCACCTGTTTGGCTCTGCAGATTCGTAGGTTAGTACGTTTTTGTCTCTATCTTTAATCATGCATTAATGCATTATTGTTCTGCATACTCTGACCATTTTGCATATTGGGAATCGAGTGAGTTAGATACTCGATTACATGACTATGCAATCCTAAGGCTAGGATTACTTTGGGATTTTTGGACTCGATTTCCGATGAAGGGACTACTGAGTTGATTTTATTTTAGAGGTCTAAATTTTTATGTCTAGAGTTGTAGTGTACTCTGATACCAAAGGTGGTATTAGTACAGTAGCTATGACTTAGTGCTTGGAAATTCGGGGATGAATTTCTTTTGAGGGGGGAGTATGTAATATCCCGTTCGTTTTGACCGGAATTTGATGGTATTCTGTCAAGACTTCAGGGAAATTTAGGGCTTTGAGGTGTTAAACTTTGATCGAGAATGTTTGGAGGTGCTTTATGTGTGCAAAGAACATAGTAGGTCATCTGTGTACGTTGGAGACATTCTACGCATATAGATTGAGGTCAGGGTGTCGTCTACATGCATAGGTGAATGTGCTACGTGCGTAGATGGATGTTTGATCCAGAATGTGAGTGTGTCTGGGCACGTCTGTGTGCATTGGAGACGTCCGCGCACATTGGACGTGATTTGGACTTGGAACCGTGGTGAGCATGGTGATCTACGTGCATAGTACTAGGTGGTGTGCACGTTGATAGTTGATCCGTGATGGAAAGGTTGTCAGATCTGCCGTCTACGCAAATAGGAGCTTTGATTATGCACGTAGTACTCGATCAACGTGCGTAAAGGAGGGTTCAATGCACGTAGATGGGCCTTTTCTGCCGTCATTAAATGAAATGCCACGTTTCAGTTCTGAGGCTTTATAAATACACCCACCTACGGCTCTCTTGTCATAACGCATCTCAATCGCCGAAATCACTCTCTTAACTACTCCTCAGCACTTCCATTGCGATTCTGAAAGTAAGAATCATTCTTTGATCTCTTCTTTCTGTCATCTCACCTCATCTTTGTTCATCTAGGGTTTTGAACGGATTTTGGGGTTTTGTTTAGATCTTCCTTTTTCTGTTGTAAAGGAAGTTAAATATGGGTATATTAAGCTTGGTTAAGGTTGTAACCACGGGATTCTAGCTTTGGTTTTCAAGGATTTCGTGTTTGAACGAAATGGGTTTGATCTGAGCTAGGGTTCCAAATTTTGGTAGATTTCACATCAGATCCGGAGTTGTATATGATTTATTATGATAGATAGGTGTCAGAAATGCATAGATCTTACGTTAGGTGTCAAGATTTGATGATTTGTGTCGAGTGGGTTAGTAAGTCTGCATTTGGGGATTTGGATTCTTGATGATTTTGAGATTGTTTGTAGGATCTCAAGCTAGATCCTTGCTTGAGAGGCTGATGGCAGGCAGTATGAGTGTTTGATCGATCGGATATAGATCGAAATGGGAGTTTGGGTATTTTGGCATAAGATCTCAATGCCATCGAGAGTTAGTCAGCCTTAGCATTCGCATACATGCATCGGTACCGCCATAGTACCACATATTGATATTTGCTATGTCTGTATATGTACGACTCAGTATGCCTGCTAGCAGGAGCAGCCACCCGCGAGCGATATTTGACTGGATCCACGGCTTTGGATACTAGGTGAGTGAAATAGCAGCTTCAGACACATAGGTTGTGTCTTTAAAATTAAGTATGCTATTTTTGATATTTCTAGCTATAACATAAATTGACTAATAATTATTGGGTTAATTAATAATCTAGATATGTGATTATTATTAACCAACGTTTTGATATGGAAAATCTACAGTATATATGGGTATATATATACAAGAATATTTTGTAAATGATGGCATAAAGAAAAAGATATTGCATGATTGTCTGTGGAATACTATGTATATAACACATTGACATGGGGACACCCTACTACGGAGTATGTAGTCTTTGGTATACCATTGTATGTTATCACCCTACTACGGAATGTGTAATCTTTGGTTTACCATTGTATGTTTATGGCCCTAATGCCAGGGATTGGGGTGACCGTGTATCTAGGCCAGATATACGTGTTTATTGAGCAGACAAGTGGCAGAGTCCACACTGCTATTTGGATATGGAAATATTTCATGGTCCCGTATTATGAATACACAAGTATATGTATATATTGTCTGAATGCATGTGAATGTTCTGGATGCGAACATTTTGGTAAAGCGTATTTTGGAAAAATATATTATGTATATAGTGTGTATACTATATGGTTTATGCATACGTGTGCGATATTTTGAAAGGTGGTTTTCAAACAAGTCTTTGTAAGGCACGTACGATGCGGTCTAACGTGTTGTTTCCTCACTAGGAAATCTTACCCCTTTTTCTTCTGTTGTCCATATTATACCTTTGTTCGCAGGTGACATCTTTTGGACGCACAGCATCTGACTCGTACCTCAACCTAGTGAGACATTTTTTGCTATTGTGAGTGCCCTCGCTCTGGACTCTACTTTGATATGTCATAGAGCTTCACATCGAGTTATTTTTGGGATATTATGCTTCACTTTTGTATTTTGGGGTTTACTCCAGTGATTTATACTTTCACTAATATTTTGATATATTGTATATGTATTTATATATATATATATATATATGATTTACTTCATTTATAAATATTTTAAATAAATATTTTGATAAGTCGGGTAGTATATCTGATCACAGAGGCTTGTGCGGGACGGATCGGGCTTCCACAGACGGTCTGCCTCATACGCCGATCACGGGCCCGACTATGGGTCGTGGCATCTACACGTTATACAATAATAGCCTTTCGAAAATCCATTTCGAAACCATTTGCAATCATAGCAAACAACATGCACGAAGACGTATTAAAATCATTTAAGATTTTAAATCATCCTTTTCATGTTAAAACATATACAAGAGATATGGGATTAAGCAAGCGTGATATGGACTCTGCCATATATCACGAAATGTGTAGACTGGCCATAGTGATGAGGACCCGCCTCTATCATAAACAAATCATGTGCCAGATCGGGGCAACATGACTACCGACAACCTTGGTAGCTGGGCTATATCAAACATTGGTATACCAAAGGCTACATACCTAGTAGCACAGGTGTCCCCATATCGAAAACCAAAATGTACTATCGTATAGTACAAAATTATATCATGCAATCCATCATTTCAAATCATATCAAAGATATATAATACATAAATATCATTTCAAATCTAAAACCGATTATTACACAAATAACCAGTTTTATCTAAGTCAATCCTTTAGATTAGTCATTTCAAATACATATATCCAACATGTCAAAAACTAGTAAATAGAGTTCAAGACACAACCAATGTGTCTGGAGCTGCTATTCACTCACCTGGCAATCCAAGCCAAAGCACCAATCAAGTCCCACTCGTCGGTGGCTGATCTCGCTGGCAAGAACAGGAAGCTATATACAATCAAACATCATAAGTATCACAACGCGGTACTGTGGCAAATACCAAATGCATGATATGCAAATGCACATATAGACTCTCGAAGTCGCCCAAAATATAATCCAAAAGTGAATCTATCACTTTCGAGTCAAAATCCAAAATCTACGTAAAATTATAGTTTGGTCTCCGAGCCATGTAAAATTGTGTTTTAGTCCTTGAGACTCAACAATTCATGAAAATGTTCCCAATGTATCTTAGGATTACTGATTCGCAATTCATAAGTCAGAATCCACAAATTTTACCCCGAACTCTCAGAAAACATGAATTTATCATGGGCTCGTAAAAATTACAAATCAGTCCCTATGATCTCAAAAATCATATTTATCCTCAAAGTCTCTAAAATTCACAATTCTAACTACGACAGAAAGTATTTGCAAAAATGCCCTAATGCTGCCGCGTAGGGAAAATATTTACGAAAACGCTACAATCGTGTTCCTTTCGCTACCGATAAAATCATACACGCATTCCTGCTCAAATTTGTCCCCTGAACACGAATTTGAACTTAGATTTCACAAACAATCAACAGATTTTCCACAATTTGGCAAAATCCGAACCAAACCCTAGCTTCTCCAAAAAAAACATCAAATCTCTTGATTCAAAACTTAAATCACGTTCCTACAAGTCCCCTAACACTTATTCTAACATCCTCTAACATCAAATAACTCAGAATCATCAATAATCCGAACCTACAGTGATTTTCGAACAAGATTGCATGTGACGAATCAAAGCTCAAAATGATGTTTAAATGGAAGAAAAGGAGTTGATCTTACCTCAGAAGTGGACTAGGAACGTTGGGGAACCAATGTGGAGAGATTCAGACGAGTTGAGAGATTTTTGAGTGAGAAATTGAGAGAAAAATGATGGAATGGCGTGTTTCGGCCCGTTTTAAGCATTGCTGACCACATGCAACGTACGTCATGTGTAGTGACAACGTACGTCATAGTGATGCACAACGTACGTCGTAACCCTATAACGTACGTCGTAACCCTATAACGTACGTCGTGATGCTTCCAGTAGCTACGGGTTTCGAATAAACACACCTCAACGTACGTCATAGTCAGACAACGTACGTTGGTCATCCTCGTCCCAGATAACGTACGTCTTACCTATATAACGTATGTTATGCTGCTTTTCCAAACAACGTATGTCTTGCACAACGTGCTGCGTACGTTGTTCACTCTCCCATCACACACTCGACATTACACGTTTCCCCACATGCATCGAACTTCCCTCGCCGTTCGATAACACCTAATCCTCGACAATTACGTCCAATTATCTTCAAGATCACATCGGACTACATCAGAAACCTACAGGAATCCTAATCAAAATGGGTGGGATTTTACAGCATTGGTATACCAAGGGATGTGACCCTCGTACTTAGGTGTCCAGAGTCAAAATAATTTATATAAATATTTTAACAAAATGAGCATATAGAGAAGACAGATAAATTTTAGAATTTATCTCAAATCATATCATTCTAAATATAGATTTGATATCTATAGTTTTTCACATAAACCAATTTTAGGATTTCCAATCCATTATTACTTCAGATTGCATACTGAGTCCAGACACAACAAAACATGTAAATTTCAGAATATACAACCTATGTGTCTAGTATGACATCCAACTCACCTGGATGTCAAATTAAAAGATCCAGTCATGCACCGTCGATGGATGGATGGTTGGTCACCTCAACAATCACAAGAAGCTGAAACAAAGATAATATAACAGAATCAGATATGTTAATTGGGGTAATACCAAAGTGCATGAGATGCAAATGAAAATCCCAAACCCCGACGACGTCGAAAAGCCTTATTCCAATCGAGTATCTAACTCTTTCTTTGAAAACCTAACATTTTGTAAAATTATAGTTTTAGTCCCCCCAACTTTTTAAAAATTACACTAGTCTCCGAGGTCTCAGTATTTTACAAATTAGTCCCTAAACTTTTTAAAAATTACCAATCAGACCTCAAGGAAACGTAAATTTACATTCAAACCTCAAGGAAACATAAATTTACATTGTAGTCCTTTCGGTAGAAATTTTTATCAAATCTACCCAAAATTCGTCCAACTCCAATAATTCCATTTTTAATCACCTAATTCACCACTAATCAAGCTTAATTACATAAATTAATAACCTATTAATATCAATTATACATATGGGTATCTAGAAATCATCAAATTTTTCTTCCAACATCCTTAATAAATCAAAAACTCATTCTTTAATAAAGTTCTTACTTAATCTCAATCATTTGTATGCTAATCCTATCTCAATTCATTATCAGACAACTTAAATCTAATCATTTTGTCCAAAATCAGAATCTCAGACTCACCCAACGTCCATTAACAACCATTTTCTAGCATAAAAAAAAGCCCTAAAGGTTCCTACATGAACTAGAATCAAAAACCAATTTAAAGAAGTGATTTTACCTCAAAGTCTTGAAGGAATTGATGAAGAAGCAAGGAGAAAGGAAGAGGAACGATTCTGGGTTTCTAAGGACGGTTTTGTGAGTAAAATGACCAACAAAAAGAGATAGAATCGTATTTAAAAGCTCACTAACCGACTTCCACCGCTTTACCTAGAAAAAAAGGCTTACTCGAGTAAGAAACATTTTTATTCGGGTAAGATATGCCTCAGTACAAAAACAAAGCTTCGGTTACTCGAGTAACTTTATGTTTTATCTGAGTAAGCCAGGTCTCATTTCACTCGAGTGGCAAAAAATCTTACCCGAGTGAGCTAGGCTTCCGGAAGAATAAAGAAATCTGCACTTCCTCGAGTAATCTTCTCCTTTACTCGACTTATCAATGCTTCATATTACTCAAGTAACAATTCATTTATTCGAGTAAACATGCACTTTCCCAAAATAAATTATGAATTTACTCGAAGGTCCAATTAAAATCAAGCAAGTCGTTACATTATGTCCTTGCATCAATTCAATTTTTATCTTGTTGTTGAAGTAGAACGTGTGTATCTCTTATAACTCATGTGAGTCCTCTCTTTCGACTCCCTTATTGTGTTGTATCTTAAGAGCCAATTATCCTCCTATTTCCAATGCGAGTCCTTCTTAACTGTAATCTTTAAATAACTGTCTTTCAAGATTCCCAACGGCCTTCAACTCTGACAATTCAAGGATCATGTAATATCCCGAATTGTGTTGTTATGCATCCTCTGCCCGATTGTTTGCATATATTGAATCATCTTTTGGCATGCATACAGCTCCGAGTTAAGCGAGTTTGAGCTCTGTTGGATTCATGATTTGGTATATGGGATTATCCGTTGAACTTCGAAGTTAATGTATCTTCGAGATTTGGATAATTTGATGTTTGTTTAGGAGATTTTGAGTTTGACCAAGTTGAGTGTTAGTTCATACCTTGGTGGTTATGTTAAGAATTTAGACTTGACTCTAGTTTGGAGACTTAGGTTTGATTCTGAGTTTGATTTGATATTTCTGAAAATTCGAGGATGAATTTCTTTTGAGGGGGAAAGTGTGTAATATCCTGAATTTTTGAGAAATTTATTTTGGCAATTTTCCCATTTAATTTGGATAATAATATGTAATAGTTGGTATTTTAAATTAATTTTGGATAATTTTTCTAATTATTTTGGAAAATAAATTTTATGTTGGAAAATTAAAAATTTTGTTTTAAATGTTAATTGGAATAAATGGAGGAAGAAACGACTGAGCGCCTAGCTTGTACGTCGTCCGAAATTTTTGGAAACAGACATTCGAATCAAATATCTGTCGTTCGTGTGTTGCCTGAGATGCATCCGCGAAACAACGAGTCGTTCGATCGAGATGCTCGATCGTCTGCGTCACGCGCATGTCGTCCAACTTCTCTGTGCAGCCTCTCTAACTTAAACGACATTGTTTTCCCCTGTCACTTCTTTCAAATCCCACCGCCCAGTACCGCCCAACCTGATTTTCTTCAGACTTTTAACATGATTTCCACTGCCCATATTATTTATTTTTCTTCGTTTTCTTCTTCATTTAACCAGTACAGCATGTCTTCTTCAGTCCTCCTCCATTTTTGTGGTTCATTTCGTTCAAATAAGGTCAGAATTTATGACTCAATTACCCTTCATTACCACTGTTGAAATATCTTTCTTTTTCTTCATTTTGAGTTTTCATTCTCAACTGTTGGGGGGAACTTGTACTTTGGTTTGATGTTATTTATGGATGATTTTTGAATTGTTTTAGTTGGATTTTGATGGGTTTTTGATGGATTTAGACTAGCCAAAGAAAAGAGTGAATGAAGGTGAGGGTTGTGTTAGTTTCTTGAAATAATTGGAATGTATTGATGGCTTAAATGCTTCTAGAAATTTTGGAAATGAGTTTGGAGTTCATCTTACAATTTCTGGGTTGGTTGGGGGTTGAGAAACATGTTTGAATGAATGAAAATGGAGGACAAGTTAGTGTTTACGGGTTTAATTAACTAAGGGACTGTTTGGTGTGTTTTGAGGATAAAAGGACCAACACTGAAATTTGACACATCTTAATATTTTGTTAGGGACTGGATGTGATATTTTGCAAGTTGCTAAATTTGTAAATTTTTGAAGTTTTACGTAAATTTATAAATTTAATTACTTGTAGGGCTTAGTTATAAATTCTAAAAAGTTTAGGGACTAAGTCATAATTTGCCAAGTCTCGAGGGACTAAAATGTAATTTTATATTAGTCGGGGACCAAACTGTAATTTTACGAAGATTTTGAATTTTGGATTAAGAATGATAGAATATCATTCAAAATATATTTTTGGAGATCTTTTGAGGGTCCGAGTTTGCATTTGCACTGCATAGAATTTGGTCTGCGAGATTAGCTGGCCACCAGTGTTGTAATACCCCGAATAATTTTTATAAGTATTTTTGAATAATTATATTTGGAGTAATTATTTTAAATAATTATTGGTGGATAATTATTTTTAGAATAATTATTTTTGGATAATTATTATAAATAAATTTGGGTAAAAATTTGAATTTTTATTTTTGGTGATTGAAAGTGATTTATTAATTGAAAAATTGTTGAAAATTGAAAAAGATAAATCTGAAAAAAAAAAGAAAAGAAAATAGGGGTGATTTTTGGTTGGGTTATTTACTGGTTTGGTTTACCGGTTTGGTCCACTGGTTTAACCGAATTGGGTTGATTCATACTAAGTTGACTTGGCTTATTTTTGTGAAATGGTTTGGGTTTTGAAGATGGATGCAAAATTCATTAGTAGTTTGATTGAGTTCTTTTTATAGACTGGTTTAGTTAAGTTTGATTTTGAATTGGTTCGATTTTGACTGCTGGGTTGGTTAGCTGGTTCGGTTCGACTGGTTCTGTTTGGACTGGTCAGTGGGTTCGGTTTGGCTGCTGCAACCCCTTCTCTTCTTTTAAATCAGACCCGAACAGTAACTCTCTCTCTCTCTCTTCGTTTTTGAACCAGAAAACGACTTTCTCTCCATGCTCTCTCTCTCTCTCTCTTCTTTGTTCCTCTTCGTTCCTCTCACTAAGCCAAGGTGATTTTCTCTTCTCTCTCTTGTTTTTGCTTGGTTCATGGTCAAACAGATTGGTTTTGGGTGGGTTTCAGTTTTGGCCAAAAAATTAATTTTTTGTTCGAATTTCTGTGATTTTTGGATGAATTTGAGTTGGTTTTTGTTGGATAATGATATATTGAGGTTGAAAATGTATGAATCTAGCTTAAAAATGAAGAATTGATGGTTGAATCTTAATGGGTTAAGTTTGGTCTGAAAATGGGTATTTCGGTTCGATATGATTTTGAGGTTTTTGATGCAAACCGAGGCTAGATTTAGGTTCAATTGACTGTTCAGAGTTGATTGGAACCATCGAGAACATCGGGTTTCGCTTGGTTCGGGATTTGGAGTATTTTTGGACTAATTTCCATCGCGAGGACTAAACTGAAAATTTTGATTTTTCTGGAAAAAATTGGAAGATTGGGTCTGATATACCCATGATTAGATTATACCCAGCTATCAGGGTAGATGATAGCCATGTTGTTCTGACGAGTGCACATGATTGGATTATGGATTAGTGGCATGACCCCAATAATTGATGAGGTGGTTGAGTAGCGACCCGGATCTCACCACACTATGTTTATAGTCCCTTATCCGTGGTATATGTTTTTGACTCTGATATTTATAGAATATGTTTCGATAAGATATGATTTTGAAAATAATAGTATTAGTATTATGATGCCTACAAGGCAAATGTTTTGGATTATGAGGTTTTGATAAAAA
>CAODLS011560748.1:0-11960 GCA_948243855.1 Flueggea neowawraea
CTCCAGCACTCTGCTTCAAACGGATCGCATAGTTCCAGCGTCACAGAAAATCCCACAAGATATTTACCTGTATAGTCTCCTTTGATAATCTATCAGCTACCATATTACATTCTCTAAAAATGTGTGAAACTCTAAATTGCATACATGACAGCTGATGAATGCATTTAGACCAGTAATGGAGCATCTTCCATGGCACATCTAAACTCTTTTTCTGCAATAAATCAACAACATGAGTGGAGTCACTTTCTAACTAGATACGATTCCAATCATAACCATGAGCTTTATCAATGGCATAAACAACAGCAAGTAATTCAGCTTCCAGAGCGTAACAATACATCAAAGGCAAAGTAAAGCATCCTTTGACATATCCGCTGCAATTTCTAAACACCCCACCTGCTCCAGCAATTACAGGAGAGCCCATAACAGTCCCATCAGTATTGACTTTAATCCAAGTAGGCGGAGGAGGACACCACCTGACTGAAATGATTTTAGGAGCCTTACGAGTCAATCCCTTAATGCCCAATTTGCGAAGAATAAGTAATTCATGTTGTGAATTGTTCATATATCCAATCCGAAGCAAATTGCATTCAACAGTTGCCTTCAAAACACATCTAATAGTGGCAAACACAGATATGATTCTATCTTCAAAAACCAATTGGTTGCGAGCATACCAAATGGCCCAAAAAGCCGAAACTATGGCTATCTGAAGAAGAGCTTTAATTTGAGGACTGAAATTAGATGCCATAGCGTGCAAGAAAATATTCACATGAGTTAAAAAAGTGGGAGAGCACAAAGAAATTCCAAAAAACTTACCAATGGCTTGCCAAATTCTTTTGGAGTAGGGACAATAAAAAAAATATGATTTGAAGTATCATATGCTGAACCACACAACTTACATAATGCATACCTCTATTGCATAATGCATCATCAATTGGTAGCTTCTCATGAAATAGGCGCCAACAGAGCATGGATCTAGATGGAGGGAGAAAGTGCTTCCATATATGCTTGCTCTAGGGAAGATGATGGCCCGACTGCAATGAATGTTTAAGAAAACTTTTGCAAGAAACCCTACTTGAAGAATCACCCATCCACAACAGCCTGTCATTGTCAGTATGACAAATTTTAGTCTCAGAAATTACAGCAGCTAGCTTCGGAAAAGCTACCAAAAATTCAGCCGGCAAGGTCCAAGTCTCTGAGCAAAAGTATGAAACCCGATCATGTAGCTGCTTGCGAGCATTCTTAGTCAGATTTTAAATGTCCACCACTGATTTTCCTAGCCAATTATCACGCCAAAAATCAAAGTCTGAACATCTACCCAACATCCACTTAGAGTTGCTAATAATATTGCTAAAAGTAAGCTTAAGAACACCAAACCGTAGAAGTAATTGTTGGAGAATTTTGGTCTAAGATTTGGATAGCTTTTTTATGAACGAAAGATACTTGAAATGAGAGGAGAGAAATCAACACTAAGAATTTAGAGTGGTTCGACCAACCTTGCTTACATCCACTACTTAAGTCTCACTACTTAGGATTTTCACTATCTTGAAGATTGATTTCGGCTCAATCCAACAAAGCCAATACAACGAGGTTGATTCTAGCTCAACACCTCCAAGGCCTACACAATGTTGTTTTCCTTAGGTTCACAACAAACCTCTCTATAATGTTGTTTTTTATAGGCTTACAACAAACCTCTACAATGTTTTTCTATAGGCTTACAACAAACATTTGTCACACTCTCAAAGTGTATACAATTGATTTACAAACAATGATGAAGCTCTGTGCTAGAGTTGAATATTTGAGATTGAAGGTTGAACTTTGATCTCTAGCTTGAGTTGATGTTTTTCTTGATGGAAATTGATAGAAAGTTTGGCTCTATGATTTCTGATGTTGTTCAACACGTTCTTGGTCTTCTCTTGATGTATTTATAGCCTTTTGAATCAATATGACCGTTGGTGATGAGAAACTAGCCGTTGGAGACTATTTCTGACCGTTGCAACTGTCAGTGCATGGCTTACGTACGTTACAGTGTGCTTTACGTACGTTAACTGGGTGGAATTGCAGCTTACGTACATTACAATATGCTTTACGTAAGTTAACTGGGTCTTTTTACAGCTTACATACGTTGCACGAATTCTTACGTACGTTGATCATAGTTCTTCAAGCTTTACGTACGTTGCTTAAAACTTAACGTACGTTGCTCTATTATTACGTGCGTAATTTTTCCATTACGTGCGTTAGGACTCTTTTTCTCAATTTCGAGCTTTCCAACGTGTTTTTCACTTCTTCAAAACCTTTTGCTTCATCATCAAAACACATAATGAACTTATTGTTGATCACAGGATCCAACAATCACAATGGCATACATATTTCATTCTTACACAATCTTACAATTTAATTCTACATTCCTACCAAATGTTCCACAATTTTCATTTTGCAACAACTTTTGTTAAAAATATGAAACTAAATCAAACAAATTGGCACATTTTGCAATTGCATCTTCAAATGATTGCTCCAAGAACTGACACAAAAGTTGCAAATGCTACTCCGGATCAATCCACTCAAAAAAATCACATCCCTACAACCAAAATAAGAACAAACATAAGAGCATTTCATTAGATTAGATGAATCATTTATAAAAAGTCATGAAGTCACTTTATATTTAAAATAGTTTTTTTTATTTGGATGCTAAATACTCCTAATTTCATTCATTCAAGAATATTTTTGCACTGGCACATAAATGTTTTTAAACAGATGAACTAACCAATCTGGTGGACATAACCCACTTCTAGCAAGTGTATCATCTCGACCCAACCACTCTGCATTAGTTTTTCAATCAATATATCTACATACTCGCAGATTAAAATTTTTAGACATGGCTTTAGTCAATTAGAAACAAAAATCTCATACAAGGCAAACTTAGTTTTTTTAATGATAAAAAGGTTGTTTTTGTTCCTAAAGATATTAGTATGCTTTTCTGAATGGCAAAACTAAACTCAATAGTTCAAAACTGAATTAGACATCAACATCCGTAAAAATTTCACAAAGTCACTTTAGAAATTACAAATTTAATACACAATCTTACCTAAAATCATCGGATGTCATGTCTTCCTTTTGATAGGAAGAACTTTAGGGTTTCTCTCCAACATGTCTGCTATTGTAAATCACCAATTCCTTCTATGACCGACAGAAAGAGAGAGAGAGAGAGAGAGAGAGAGAGAGAGAGAGCATGTGCTGTCTAGAGAGACACGACTATTTTAGGCTAGTTTCAAATGGAGAGTGCGTGAAGGAGAGCACAGAGAGAACGAAGGAAATGGGGAAGATTGAGAAGGCGGGTGAGAGGACATCGATATAGAGAAAATAGATATTGAACTCACAAATGGTTCTGCTTTGTATTTGCAATGTCTTTTAATTTTCGGGTTGGTTTGTTTGGTTACGGGTCGATTCGGTTTGATTTTTTATTTGGTTTTTTATGGGTTTCAACGTCAGCATCCACGTGGCTGCCATGTAGCGATATTAAAGTAATGTGGCATATCCTGTCACATTTCCGGTCCGACAATATCCAAAAATCGGCTATAGTGACTTCCTGAAATAAAACTCAATGTTTAATGACCTTGCCGAAACAAATCTAAATTTACTGACCATGCTAAAATCTTCTTCAATTTAGAGTGACTTAACTCGAAAAACTATGATTCGTTTAACTGTTGAAGAGTTGATGGTCAAAAACGGCTTGTCGGCTGGAGTTGTTATAGACTTGGTCCAAGTGAATCTGGACCGATCCTGGGCTCTCAACTTCTCAAGCTATATATTTAACGAAATAATTAGTCTATTTAGTGTTGGATATTTTCAAAATTTAAGTTGATTTGTCTTCAACATAAAGTGTTTTGGTTTTATCAAATAAAATTGTTCTTGATTTTATGAAGGATTTTGATCATGATAAATACTGTTTTTTTTTAAATATCCATCATGATTTCAATCTAATTTTTGAGTTGATCTCAAAGTTTGGAAACTCTTCTTTTATACATAATCACTTGGAATAATTTAGCTGAAGGAAAGTAGTTTAAAAAAACCATCAATCTCCTGAAACACATTTAATATCTCTTGGATCTAATATCTTGGGACAAAGAGAGTATTTATTTAATCAATTAAATAAGTCAAATAAATTAAATATTTCGGCATAATCTAAGTTAATTTGATGATTTTTCCAAAAAGTCGCTTTTTTATTTTTTTTTTCAGCAAGTTGAAATAAATAAGTTTAACTTAATAAATGAGCTGCAACTTGCATTGCTACACATTGGAGATTGAAAAAAAGAGAGACAATATTAGTATTTAACTTAATTATAAATTTTGAATTTATAAGAAATTTTCAATTAAGTCAGCATTTATTTTGTCACATAAAGTGACATTTCAATAAAGTGACATTGTTTTAATAAATTAATGCGTCGTATTGATATTTTGTAAATAAATTTAATAAAAATAGATGGCGAACTAATTAGTGTGTAAAAATTAAAATTTAGTAATCATAAAAATTTTAAATTTTAAAATGATATGAACTAGTGATTAAAATTTAGTTATAATTTATGCGATTGACAACATTATTATTGTTATCAAAATAACACATGAGAAAGATTATAAGACAATCAATAAATAATTTATGAAATCATTTATATATTAATTTATCTCAAATAATTTAATATTATTTCATATAAACTAAAGTTAATATAATTAAAATTATATTAATAATTGCTAGAATTATTCAAAAATTATATATATATACACATGGACGGAATCGTAATCGAGGGGGCTCAATGCGCCCTCCGTTCCGTCCTGCGGGAGAGCCACATGTTAAGAAATTGAATTATATATGTTGGAGTATTATTAATTGTCAATGTGAATGACTAAATCGTTTAATCAAATAAAGATTGAAAATGGTATTAGCATCTTTCGAAAATTGAAAGAGTTGCACAAGATTGTAAGTTTTTTCTAATACATAGGAGCCTTACTAGAGGAAAATTTTAATCTACTCAAATCTCTTTTCACCCAATTTGAGCATTAAATCCGGGATTTCAAAGTTTTAAGGTAGACTTGATCACCACTAGACCAAGTCACTTTACTCACAAGATTGTAAGTTTATGTCCTCTAAAATGAGAAAAATAATCTTCATATCAAGTCTTATATCTCTCGAAACAAGTATTAATAAGACGGACATAAATTATGTATATACAAGTATTATCTATAGACTCTTCTTTTGATTTTTGTTATATTAAGATTTTCTGTGAGTTATATTCTCTGCAAGTGTCTTCAAAGGAACCTTAAAATCTGTGGACATTAAGATAATGGCAATTAATCAAATTATTCAAGCGAGGCATCTTAAATTCTTAATTATAAGAACGCAAATGGGATGAACTTCTGGATTAGGTGAATATATCCATATGAATGAGCTGCCATGTTCTTCTTTTTTGGCCATTGCTATCAATAATTAGTTGTGACAACATAATTAATCACAAACACCACCAACTCCAACACAATCAATCACTTTCTAACGTTTCTCCAACAACTTAAGCTGTCAAGAAATTCATTTCTCTTTCCCTTTCTCCACCACATTATCATTACAATGAGTGAAGACAACTAATTATAACAATAAAACATAAAATATAAGAGTATTATATTATAATAATCATGTTATTATTGCAATTAATTAACTACTTCTAGAAATTGAATTTTCGACCATTTGATACTAAAAATAACTCTAATATCATTAAATTGTTTAAATCTAACAACAAATTGTTGGTACAATGTTAAGAATACTGATTTTCAATAGATTTTACTTTCAAAGAATAAACTTTTGAATTTCAAAAATCTAAGATAAACCATTAAGATCACTGCATATAAAACATTTAGCGACCTATTGATTATGTCCACCACAAGACTTGTTCAAAAGAATGAATTAATCATCTAACAACCCTCTATTTAAGTGTTTTACCATTCAAAATTCATTGGTTCATACACATGTATGAACTATAAAAAAATACTTGCAAAAAAAATTATTATTTGCTTAAAATAGGTTAACAAGAACCCTATATATACCTAACCATTCCGCCAAAATTTTCAGGCTGCAAACTCCACACACACATCAAAAGGCAGGTGCGGCAAAGATCTTCACTGATAAAATCATAAAAAGTTCTTGCCGTTCCGTGCCGGAAAAACAAGAATCCGATCATCAGAAATGGAAATGAAGAAGGTCGCATGTGCTGTTCTGGTTGCTGCTGCCTCCATGAGTGCAGTGATGGGTCAGGAAGTTGCTGCTCCGGCACCATTACCCACCAGTGATGCCTCCACAAGCTTGCCTTTTGTTGGTTCCTTGGTTGGTGCATCTCTTGTGTCACTCATTGCATTCTATCTCCAATAAAGTGTTTGAAAAAAAAAATTAAGGATAACTAAAGAATTTGTGAGAGGAGAGAATAAGAATTATTGTTGAAGATGATGATGATGATGATGATGGTGATGATCAAGATGTTCTAGCTTGGTTTGGTTAGAATTTCTTCTATTTTTTGTTGAATTTATTTTGTTTTAATTTGGGGAGCTTTATTTTCTCTCCTTTCTCTTAATGTTCATTTTTTATTCATATTGAATGAACTTCTCATGTTGATCATTGTTACTGTGCAATAATAAAAGAGCCTTCTCTAATGGAGGTTATTAATATTAGTATAGAGGTTGTGGCTTATGATCAATTATTTCTGCAGCAATGTTGTTATTCTTTATTAATTAATCTGCAGGATTTTCTAAGCCCTAAAACTCTTCTAATCGAATTTTAAACATCTTTAATTAAGGAAGATGCAATTTGCATAATTTCACCATATCATCGAATTATGTTCTCTTTATTTTCTCTGGTTCAGATATTATATATCATTTTAATTAATCTAAAGTCGGGATAAATTTTTACTTGAAATTAGATCAAATAATTGAATATATACATTGTATGATATAAAATTTAGAGTTCGAATTTCGTTTTATATTAAAATACCGTAGTACATTTGATGAAGTCAAAGCATTTTGTCAGTCTCTGATCAACAAATGTAACAAACTTATCCAAATATCTTTCATAATCTTGAAATATTTCCTAATCCTGCAGCTAAAAATTACTCGATTCTGTAATCGTTTATGTTGATTTTCTTATTGACAAGTCATTTAATTGCTACACCAAGGTGAACTGTATTGATAAGCTCGATCATATGTTTGTAAAAAGATGAACTGCATAATCATGAAGATTTCAAACCTCAATGCGGTAAATTAACATTCAAAAACGAAACAACAAATTACAAAAATTAGATGCGTTGATGTAAAGCGTTTCTTTTTGGTCAACTGCGTTGATGTAAAGCCTGAAATTGATTTAGACGACTGAATCAGCACCTGGAAAGGCAGAAAGTATGGGCCTATGAGCGCAGAGGGTTTGTTTTTTTCCCATCCTTTTGCAGTGTCAAATAACCAAGAAAACAAAGAATCTTTGTCCACATTTGGCACTAAACAACGTGGCATTATCTACCACTTCATGTGCCACAGCGATACAGCTTTATCGACTAATCTTACCACCACATGTGAACCATGCATTGGGAGTTGTATTCCAAGTTCCAACCCTCACCTCCCACATTCTAAAATAGAAAATTCTAGTTAGAGCATTGAATCCAATTATGAAGTGTTTAGGTTTAATTTGATGAGAAAATCACATTTCAATTTCGATTAAAATCAAATAATTATGATAAAAATTATTTTGATTTCGATTCTTCTTATTTTATTCTCTATATAATCGATTTAGATTCTGATTTCTATAAAAATTTGGACTAAACAGTCTCTAAATTTGTTAGAAATTCAGTTTTTGTTTATTTAAATAACAAACAAGTCAAATTTCGTTTAAATCTCATTTAATAAGTAAATTTTTAAGTTAACCATTTATTTAATGTGTTAGATTTTTTTACATTTTTAATTTGAATGTATATATTATTAAACTTATTTAGGAGCATATTATCAAGTTTATTTACAAATTTTACAAGTTAATTTAAAATTTGACTTGTTTTCATATATTAAATTTGAAAATTTATTTAAATTTAACTTATCAATATATATTCAAAATTGGACAAGTACGAACTTTTATCTAATCAAACGTGAAAGTGCTAAAAAAATGAAAAAAATAAATACCATGAGATAAGAAAGTAAAGTTAGAAAATAAATTTTGATAGTGCAAATTTTTATTAACTCTCAAATCTCTTGCAGCAAACAATCTTTTAGAGCGATAGAAAATTGGTCCGACACATACAAATTATTCAATAGGCATAAAGCTTGAATAATTTGTACACATACAACTATTAAAATATTGCTTAGAGTAAATTGCGTCAGAAACAAATATATTAAAAAATTTGACATCTAGTGTCCTTGTAGAATTCCCCTTTATAAATAACTCGAGTCTCCATAACCCGCAACGCAACACTAGCTTGTAGTTCAAAGCAAGAAATGGGCTCTATGAGGCTGTCAATTGTTGCTGCTCTTTGTTTTCTTGCAGTGATATGCTAAAAAATGGGAGCAACATTTGGTAATGAGGATGAGTTGGGTGCTGCTCCAAGTCCAGCTCCTACAATGGCTACTGGTTCTGCCTTTGCTTCTTCTGCTACACTTGTTGCTGTGATGTTCTCTTTCTTGATCTATGTTTTTGGGGCTCTCTTTTAATTACGCCTCTGCTGCTGTTAAAGCATGTTGTGTAGTGATTGTATCTGCTTTTGTTTATGTTTTAGCAGATTATGATTACTAGTAATACTAGTATTGTGTAAATTTCACTAGCTGATCTGTTCAAATTTAAGTTATATATGTGAGTCACATCATGCAAGTTTCGAATTTATTTGACAGAGGAAGTATATGCATAGTTCAAAAATGCCTAACGAAACTAATGGAGCTTGTATTTTATTGGTGTTAAAGTTAACTACAATTTAAGTAGTTGTGAGTTTGATTTAAAAAAAAAAAACCTAGATGACAAAACTTTGGATGTGTATCAAGCGGATGTGTCCAGAAAATATTTCCTGTTTTTTTTTTAGAAAAATAGAAACTAAAAAATAGAATAGAAAATTAATTCTTTTCTAAATTTATGTAGATTATGGAAAATAATTTTATACATCCTAGTTTTAATTTTTTTAAAAACAAATTCAATTTCATGTAATTTTGAATAAAGTAAAAAAAATTATTTAAAGATAAAATTAATACTTGTAGATAAGTTTTGAGTTCAAATTTTTTAGACAACAATTATAAAAAAAGAGAAAATTAATGAAAATTTTTATTTTCTATTTTTCGTCTATCAAGTAAACAAGCAATAGAAACACGGAATAGAAAAAGAGAACAATCACACAACACATAGAATTTACGTAATTCGGTTAATAGACCTACGTACACGAGCAGAGAAAGCGAGCAATTGCTTTATTCACTATGAAAGTCGGCCAAAATGTCATTCCAAACCTTAAAATCCACTATTTATATGTTTGCAATGAATCCCAACCAAAATAAGTCATTCCAAACCTTAAAATCTTTCCAAAACCCATCAAGTATGAAGACATGAGCTGGAACAAGCAAGACACGGGCAGAAGCAAGGAAGACACGGTTGAAAAACACGTGACCGTGTGAAATTTGGCATTACACGGCCTTATCCTTCACTGGAACTTTAACACTTAACCAATTTTGCACCACTTCATCTCCAATCCATCCCCTTCCTCCCTAGGCTCAACAAAACACCAAATGACTTCATAAAACTCCAAGAAAAAACAATTCAATTCAACATTGTCTAAAGACAATAACTCATTTTTATGATGTTTTATTTTATATAGAAAATATAAAAAAAAAACTAAAACACTAACATTTTCTTTGTTTTCATATTAAAATTGAATTAGTGTGATAAAAGAGATTATAATTGAACCAATAAACAATTAATTCAAGTATTTTATAGGATTATAATTGTTAAATGAATCCTATTATATATATATATATATATCCACTCCAATTGGAATCTGTATAAACTAACGGGATATCAATCAAAAATAATTTAAATTAAACTTCAATTTTGAGCCAGCGAAGATCACCTCGATTTGTTCGAGTAGACGACTGTCGGATGTCGCAACGACAAGTCAAATGGCAGGAATACTACGACCATCAACGGGCAGCCATTTCGGAAAAGAAAGACAAAAAAGAAAACAATGGGCAGCCAAACGACCAGCCGTTTCGCAATACCCATCTGCTCCGACCTCTGCTTTGTTTGTGAGGTTTCGTGGTGCTTCTGTCTTGTGTATTGTAGGCATGTCTGCTGGATTATTGATCACAATTTTGTCAAAATAATTTAGTCCTTTTCGTTACATCATTTATCAATATTCAATAACAGTATACTCTCTTTTTCTCTCAGAAATACTTTTGTCTTGAAATTGGATTTGAATCAAACCTGTTCCATTTATGTAGTATTTTTTAGCTCAAATCTGAATAAGCTTCTGCCATCTCAATGTTAAGCATAGCTCAGAAGCGGTGTCACGTAGTTTACGTTCTACTATTTCAATGACCTTCTACATCTTAATGTATGCTGGTGATTTGCCGAATATGCGCATGAATTGAGGCAGCCAGTGGTTGTTAGATATGCATAGTGATAACAAAAAGATTGAATTTGCATTATCTTACCGAAAATTTTCTGGTTTAGTATAATCAACGTTCTGAAGCTTCCTGCTAGTGATAGGAACTAGTTTCAGTTCCATGTTGAGATCAACATGAGACAGCAACCATAAAAAAGCTCGGCATGTCATGCAGGAATTTGGCTCTCTAGATGGACCAGAGAACGTCTTACAAGCTCAGCTCGTGCCAAACCGATATAGGACAAGCATTTTTCCTTGAAATTACATGGTTCCACTACAATTACATCATAATTAATGGTCTTAAGACTTAATTTTTTAAATTTTTTTTATCTAATTTCGTACTTATTTATTTGGTTACAAGAATAATCGAACCTGAGTTGAGCATAAGATTTTTGTACATGAAATCATTAAGTTTAAGATCTAAGCATCACCAAAACTTCAAAGTGGTGATAAATTTGTGTTTACAATTTTTGTCAAGTAGAAAATTAAAAAGAAGCAATCATGCACTTAATTCGTAACAATTCAAACAACCTTATAAATACAACTAAATTGATAACCATGAAATATTCATGCATTCCATATTTTTGCAAAGAAGATGAAAGGGAGAGGAGCAATAACATTATTGAAGAAAATAGACTAATGAGTAATGAAGCTGTCAGACAACTAAAACAAGCTCCTCTTTTCATTTTTTTTTCTATTTTCCTTTTTTTTCAAAACAAATATTTCAAAAGGGAAAAAAATTACCTCAATAGAAAGAAGAAATCAATCATCCACCACCGATTCTATACACAAAATTCCACCTAATGAGATGGTAATTCCAAGGCGGGACGAGTTGGGATCATCTGACTATATATATAGGTGATAGAACCACCTCTTTACCATTCAAAACTCAGCATATTTCCCCACACAAAACGCTTCATACCAAAATATTTGCTACATGCCACTCCGTCGTCGATTTCTTAGAATATTCACCACTACCTGGCAAATGACCACCCATTTTTGGCAACTGACTCCTGAGAAACCACATAATCTGTGCTAAATTCAAGTCCACAGCTCTGAAGGAAACATGACGCGGTAATGATTTTGTATATTTCAATACAATCTGATCCCAATTATAAGCTCGATATTTTGGAGAATGGAAAATATAAATAGCTGAATTAAGTTGTACCCGAATTCCTATCTGGTTTAGGATCTGTTCGGACATAAGTCAGACTGCGTGGAGTAGGAGTGACAAAATTGTTCCCGGAAACAGGCTGAGAAGCACTCTCAGCTGTAGTGCCTTGGGCATCTCGCTTCCACTGCAAACTCCTGGCACCA
>CAODLS011560803.1:0-12662 GCA_948243855.1 Flueggea neowawraea
GTTTTGGTTTTCGATAGGGGGACGCATATGCTACTAAGTATGTAGCCTTTGGTATACCAATGTCTGAGAAAACCCAGCTACCAGGGTTATAGGTAGCCATGTTGTCCTGATCCGGCACATGATCTGTTATGGTGGAGGCGAGTCCCCATTGATATGGCTGATTCATATATTTCGTGATAGTTGGCAGAGTCCATATCATGTCTGTTTAGTCCCTTATCGTTTGTATATGTTTTGACATGAAAATAAATGATTTAAAATCTTAAATGATTTTAATACACCTTGGTGCATGTTGTTTGCTGTGATTGCAAATGGTTTCGAAATAGATTTTCAAAAGGCTATTATTGTATAGCGTGTATATTTATATATACTATTAATATTGCTTGTGGTATTTGCAAACTGTTTTCAAAACAGACTCTGTGAGGCACACATGAGGCGCTCTGGAGTGTTATTCATCACTGGGATTCACCCCCGTTTTATTTTTTGTTGTGAATGATTCTATCTTCCAGGTGCACAGATTTTGGCTTCGGCGTTTATTCCGCATCTCGGACACCAGTGAGGAGACATTTTGGTTAGTGATGCCTATTGTCCGGGCTTCTGTTATTTTGTAGAGCTCCGTACCAGATTATTGTCGGGTGTTAGGTTGTATGTATACTCTGATATATTTATTGTATTTGGTTTTACCAGAGTATATGGTTTGTATACGTTTGGTTTATATTGTTATATATTGAGTTATACATAAACTGTTTTAATCTATAAAATATTTTTTCAATAAATATTTTGGAAATTAAATGATGGGTAGAATTTTTGAATCTCTGGAAGGCTTGTGCGGGATGGCCCGGGCTTCCATAGACAGTCTGCCTCGTACGTCGGTCATGGTCCCGGGAATGGGTCGTGACATTGATTGTAGCTGAATTTTATGTTGGAGTTTGGTTCAATGTCTTTAAATAAGTCGAGTGAATGATGAATTTGTATTGGAGGATGATTATGCAAGTTGATTTGGAGATGGATAAGTGGGTTAGGGTTGGTAGAGTAAAGTTTTGGGGTTATGATGTTAATTTGTGTAATTGGTGAAGTTGATGGACCATTTATGAAAGTAAACATGTTTTGAGGAGATTTAGATGATTGGAAACAAATTGCATCGGTTTTGAGGAACTTAGGGTGTTTTTGATAAATGTTTTGTTGAAGTGAATAGAGTGTAAAATTCTAATAGTTGAGGACTGAACTGTAATTTTTTAAAGTTGAGGGATTAGGTTTGTTAATTTACGAAACATTAGAATATTTAAGAGAGCGTTAGATACTCAGTTGAAATAGGATTTCCGACGTTGTCAGAGTTTGAGACTTGCATTCGCATTCCATACATTTTCAATATTGCCACAGTTACCATATGTCACGACCCATTTTCGGACCATGACCAGCATACGAGGTGAACCGTCTATGGAAGTCCGGGCCATCTCGCACAAGCCTCGGAGTACAGAAACAAATACCCAAATACTACTTATTAGCCGACTTATTAGTCATATTAAAACAAATTTACAAAAAGTAAGTCTTGAAATAATATATCAAAAACAGATTCATAACCCACTACTCGATGCGGAGCATCTAATATAGCCGAAACTTGGGCCCGAACAATAGGGCACTCATTGCTGACAAGATACGTCACTGTGTACAGAAGATCGAACGACCACTATCAAGAACACCTGAAAGATGAAGTAAAAAGAAATAAGGAAAAAGAAGGGGGTAAGAACCCAGTGAGGGATAATACTCCAGAGCGGCTTCGGGCCTCATAGAAAACTTTTTTGAAAATAGTTCAAAGCATATCACATGCAGATATAAGTGTATGTACGTATACACACTATATTCTAAATAATAATGTTTTTGAAAACCATTTCAAAATCCTTCGCAAACAAGGCAGACAACAGAAAAATCACCAGAATTAATTAAATAAATTAATTAAATAAAAATATTTACTTTCGGAAAATTAAAATGGCCAAATATCTCCCTTTCAAAATATTTGTCAAAAGTTACATTTTTATTTTCAGAAAAGTATTTTGAGAGAAGAATACCAAAACTTTAACAAGACTAAATGTCATATCTATTTTCCCGAAATACTCACAAAGAATATTATTTTCCTACAAAATTTCTAGAAAAAAAAATTCAAAAATATTTTCAGAGATAAATACCAAGTTTAACGGGGCCCGAAGTCAAACATATATAGTCATCCAGACTCGATAATAGTCATTTAGGCAAGGATTAACCACTTAGGTACCATAGTATAACCACTAAGATGAGTATAAGCTACATAGGCACATGGTATAACCATTTAGGCAATTGATACATCTCCAATGTATCAAAACAACGCCACCACATAGCTGGGTGTCCCAAATCAAAATGCTTTGGCAAAAACATATTGAAATATTTCTTTAAAAATATTCAAATAGGTAGCATACAGAAAAGACAAATTATGCACCAAAATATATCAAATTTTCAAACAATATATTTATTACAAATACATTTGATTTTCAAAAACAAAGTTCTTACTACAAAAACTTCACTTATTTCAGAATAAAACAATTGTTTCAGAAAATATTCTTAAATCCAGAAGAACATTTTCTGCAGAGTATACCTTGAAATCCATAACAAAATGTTTATTCCCGAAATTTGTAATAAATATTAAAAAATAATATTTATTTTTAGAAACCATCAAAATTCCCAAAGAAAATTTATTTTTTCACAGCAGAGAATTTTCACGCAGATCAGATTTTTTTTAAGATTTTCTATCCTTTAATTAATCCAGATTACATGCCAAGTCTAGACACGTCAAAAATATATAATTTTAGAAGACACAACCTATGTGTCTGAAGCAGCCATCTACTTACCTGAATACCGAGCTAATAATCCAATCGCGGTCTACTGGTGAATGACTGGTCGCATCGAGAACTGAATAGAGCTAAATACAGAAACTGATTACAACGGAGTCAAATATTGTATTGTGGCAAATATAGAATGTGTATGCAATATAGATATTCGTCCCAACCCACGACGTCGAAATCCTATTGCGGATGAATTTCTTACACTCTCGTGAAAATCTCATCCCGAAGAAAAATTACAATTAAGTCTCTAAACCCTCAAAAATTGCAAAACTATTCTCAAATTCTCAAAATTATAAATCTGATCCATTCATGTTAAATATCGAGTTTAGTGCTCAATTTATTCAGAGTTAATAGAAAAATTACACATCAGTCCCTGCGGTAGAAAAACTATGTTCAAAAATATCCCAAAACACCACAAACACGTTCCGACTGACACCCAACGTGTCCAAGCACACAAATCAACTCAAATCAATCTCTTAAGCATGAATCTATACTTAGTTTCTCCATAACAACTCAAAATCATCATCATCCTTCAAAAATTCGAACCAAGCCCTAACCATTCAAAGAACTCATCAAATCTCTTGATTTCAAGCTAAGTTTATGTTTATATAAACTCAAATAAGCATAATCTAACAACCTACAACCTTCATTGCAACAAAAACATCCAATATTATGAAACCTTAAGCAATTCGGCCTAAAAGTGATTTCAGAAATTAAATGCATGAAATGGACGAAAATGAGTGATTGAAACTAAAATCTTACCTCCAAAGATGTTTAGGAACATTGGGGAAGCAATGAAATGGAGAGAGAATCGATCCAGAGTTGAGAGAGAGAGAAAATTGAGGTTTACAGACGAAAAGGTTTGGGTTTTGGGTGTTCTAAACACCCACCGATCGAAACTCACTGTTTCAATATTTTCAAAGACAACATACATTATTTTATGCCCAACGTATGTCTTGATCACATACAACGCATGTTTTATGCATATAACGTACGTTAGAAGGCTCAAAATAGCATCCAGATGCTTCTGTTTTGAAAACGTAACAACACAATATACGTTACAAATAAGCAACGTACGTTGTTCATCTTTCTGTCCCAGATAACATATGTTATCTTACCACAACGTACGTTGTGAAAGAATTCCAGATGATGCACATCCCACAACTTCTAACGTACATTGGCATGCTTCAGACAACATTATGTTGGATCAAGGATGATCAACAATAAGTTCCTTTTGTGTTTTGAAGATGTACAAAACATTAGAGTTGAAGCAAAATACGTTGGAAAGCTCAGAATTGCAAATCAAGCCACTGGAAGTGCCACAACGTACATTATAAAGTACAACGTACGTCACAATGAAGAGCAACGTACGTTATGAAAGATCAACGTACGTAGACATGAAGCTGAATGCAAACAGAAGCTACTGGATTCTTAACAACGTACGTCATACATTCACAACGTACGTAGTGAAGTCACAACGTATGCAGAGGAGATTTAATGTACATCATCTGGAGATGTGGTTATGATCAACGTACATCACGGATGATCAACGTAAGTGAAGCTAAAGAATTTGCAAACAACGTACGTAACGTGTTTACGACGTATGTTATGTTTGTCCCAGAAGACTGTAATGGCTATACAGTCTCCAACGATTAGTTTCTTGACACCAACGGTCAAATGACTTGGAAAATCTATAAATACATCAAGGAAGGACAAAAAAACAATGGATGATCATATGGATTAAAGGCCAAAATGTTTTTATCATTCCATCACCCCCAAACCACCAAATTCAAGCTAGAGAGAAAATCAAGAGCATTGTGTCAACACATGTACTCTAGCATAGAGCTTTCATTTTCTTGTAAATGTTTTTACAAAAACTTTGAGAGTGTGAGGAAGGTTGGTTGTGAACATATGGAAAACAACATTGTAATGGCCTTAGAGGTATGAGCCGTAATCAACCTCAATGGCCTTAGAGGTTTGAGCCATAATCAACCTCAATGGTCTTGGAGGTATGCGCCTTAATCAACCTTATTGGCCTTGGAGGTATGAGCCGTAATCAACCTTGTTGGCCTTGGAGGTTTGAGTCGTAATCAACCTTGTGTAGGCTTTAGAGGTTTGAGCCGCAATCAACCTTGATGTAAGGCTTTGTTGGATTGAGCTGTAATCAATCTCTGATAGTGAAAAGCCTAAGTGAGACTTAGGTAGTGGACGTAGGCATGGTTGGATGAACCATTATAAAAATCTTGGTGTTGTTTTTCTCGCCTCACTATAACTCACTTCCGCTCTCCAAACTTAATCAATGCATCCCCGAAAAATTCTCCAACAAGTGGTATCAGAGCGGGTCTCCATTCTAGAAGGCTTAACATCATTGGAGCAAAGATCCTACATTAATGGAGATGTTAAATTTGGTATTATCTTTTCAACTCCTCTCATTTTTATTGATATTGTTTTGTTTTAAATAGAGGGAGAAAACAAAGTTTGGAAATTATGCACAAATCACTTTCAAAAGGGGGAGAAATGATTTTTTTTTAATATTTCAAACAATGTGCAAATTGTTTTCAAAGAGGGGGGGAGGGGGAGGGGAAAGAAAATTTTGAAAATTTTAATAAATTGTTTTTGATAGGGGGAGTGATTATTTTTTTATATGATCAGACATTGTATAATCCTAACCTCTTGACAAGGATGAAATCCTTGATCAAATTTGTTGCCTTGATGTAAGCGCTTAAATTCTTCAAAGTTTTGACATCATCAAAAAGGGGGAGATTGTTGGATTAATTGTGATCAACAATAAGTTCCTTTTGTGTTTTGAAGATGTGCAAAACATTTGAGTTGAAGCAAAATACATTGGAAAGCTCAGAATTGCAAATCAAGCCACTAGAAGTGCCACAACGTAGAAGTACAATGTACATCACAGTGAAGAGCAACGTACTTTATGGAAGATCAACGTACGTAGACATGGAGCTGAATGCAAACATAAGCTACTAGATCCTTAACAACGTACGTCATACATTCACAACGTACGTAGTGATGTCACAACATACACAGAGGAGATTCAACGTACATCATCTGGATATGTGGCTATGATCAACGTACGTGAAGCTGAAGAATTTGCAGACAACGTACGTAGCGTATTTACAACGTACGTTATGTTTGTCCCAGAAGGCTGTAACAACTATAAACAGTCTCCAACGGCTAGTTTCTTAACACCAACGGTCAAATGGCTTGGAAAAGCTATAAATACATCAAAGAAGGACAGAAAAACAATGGATGATCATATGGATTAAAGGCCAAAATGTTTTTATCATTCTATCACCCCCAAAACACTAAATTCAAGCTAGAGAGAAAATCAAGAGCATTGTGTCAACACATGTACTCTAGCATAGAGCTTTCATTTTCTTGTAAATGTTTTTACAAACAGTTTGAGAGTGTGGGTAAGGTTGGTTGTGAACCTATGGAAAACAATATTGTAATGGCCTTACAAGTATGAGCCGTAATCAACCTCAATGGCCTTAGAGGTTTGAGCCGTAATCAACCTCAATGGCTTTGAAGGTATGAGCTGTAATCAACCTTATTAGCCTTGGAGGTATGAGCCATAATCAACCTTGTTAGACTTTGAGGTTTGAGCCGTAATCAACCATGTGTAGGCTTTAGAGGTTTGAGCCACAATCAACCTTGATGTAAGGCTTTGTTGGATTGAGCTGTAATCAATCTCCGATAGTGAAAAGCCTAAGTGAGACTTAGGTAGTGGACGTAGGCATGGTTGGCCGAACCACTATAAAAAGTTTGGTGTTGTTTTTCTCGCCTCACTCCAACTCGCTTCTGCTCTCCAAACTTAATCAATGCATCCCCGAAAAATTCTCCAACACTTTCCTTTACTTTATTTGCTTCCGAACTCGCGTCAAATCATTCTCGATGGCCGACAACACCCAACCTTATAAAGATAACATCTTTAAACATATTTCAAACACCCAAATCAAATTTTTTACAATCAAATTGGAAATAGACTAAGATCACTCAAAATTGAATGATGTTCCACCAGACACCATGTCAGAACTGGTCGGAACGCTACAGAGAATCTCATTGGAACAGACAGGGTATTACACCATGTTTGACTCTGTTATAGTCTATTGGTTTTAAATTTGTTTGATATCCAAAGTAACCATGTCACAACCCATTCGTGGGACCATGACCGGCGTACGAGGCGAACCGTCTATGGGAGCCAAGTCCATCTCGCACAAGCCTCAAAGATCAGAATTACTACCCAACCATTAATTTCCAAAACCTTTTGGAAAATCATTTGATAAGTAAAACAGATTTATACATAAATCAATATATATATAAGTGCAAATAAATATACACAATAATATACTCTGGTAAAAATCCAATAAAAATTCATCAGAGTATATAGGTAACCCAGTAACCCCTCAACATTCTGGTGCAGAGCTCTAACAAACAAAAGAGCCCGATCAATAGGCGTCACTAACCAAAAGACTCCTCGTTGGTGTCTAAGATACGGAACAATTGCAGAAGCCAAAATCTGTATACTTGAAAGAATGAATCAACCACAGACAGAAATAAAACGGGGGTTAAACCCAGTAAGGAATAACACTCCAGAACCCCTCATACGTGCCTCACAAAGACTGTTTTGAAAACAGTTTGCAAATACCACAAGCAATATTCATAGGTATATAAATATACACGCTATATAGATAATAGCCTTTCGAAAATCATTTCGAAGTCATTTGCAAACAAAGAAACTAACATGCACGTAGGCGTAATAAAAATCATTTCAAATATTCAAATCAACATGTTCATGTCAAAACATATACAAGCGATATGAGACTAAGCAAGCGTGATATGGACTCTACCATATATTACGAGATGTGTGGACCATCCATAAATGTGATGAGGACCCGCCTCTATCAATAACAAATCATGTGCATGATCGGGGCAACATGGCTACCGACAACCCTGATAGCTGAGCTATATCAATAATTGGTATACCAAAAGCTACATGCCTCGTAGCACATGTGTCCCTATATCGAAAACCAAATCATAATATCATATAGTATAAAATCATAGACATGCATTATAGCATCAAAATCAGAGAGAAAATATATAATACATATATATCAATTTCAAAACCTTTACTAATTATTAAACACATAACCAGTTTATATCTTAACCAATCCTGAGATTAGTTCATTTTCAAAATATACTCAATACATCAAAAAGCAGTAAAGAGGAGTTCGAGACACAACCAATGTGTTTGAAGTTACTATTCACTCACTTGAAAATCCAAGCAGGATCACCAGTCAAGCCCCACTCACTGGTAGCTGGTGTCGCTAGCAGGAACAAGATGCTGAATAATACAAATAGCACGAATTTTAAAATGTGGTACTGTGGCCATACCAAATGCATGATGTGCAATGCAAATGCAAACTCTCAAAGTCGCCCAAACAAAGGAAAGTGAATCCATCACTTTCGACCCAAAATCATGCTCCACTCGGTTCCCAATAAAACAGAACATGCACACTAACTCAAGTCAATCTCCTGAAGATGGATTCATCCTCCAAATCAACAAACAAACTCAAAATCTTTTCAAATCTCAACTATGAATCTCGGACTTCCAAGACCCATGACAAATAACTAGTCAAATCTTTAAACCCAGCTCAAATCTGTGAAGTTCTATCAAGATACATTAGAAGCAACACCAGATTTGACAAGAAATTAGATGAAACCCGAAGCCTTAGGTTCAAGGAAACCCATCTTGGTCAAATACCAAGACCCACAAAATCGAAGCTTAAACTTCAAGCTACTGGCCTCAAACAACCAAAATCTAACTCCTATTAACTCGTATTCCATCAGAAATGAAAAGATCTGAACCAAATCTCAAGTTTGGCTGAAACCCTAGAATGCCCAAATACAAAGCAAAATAAGAAAAAGAAGAGATATGGTGGTTGAGAAGAGTTATGACCGAAGGAATGGTATGTGGGGGATATTTATAGACTCACGGGCCGACATGTTGCCTTTCAAGCAAAGTCGCCCCAGAAAGAACACATCTACGTAGAGCTGTGCTCTACGTGGGTAGCATCCCACACGACGTGCGTAGACGACAGATCTAGAACCCCTCATTCAGATCTACAATCTATGTGCGTTCCACCCCTGCTGTGTATGTAGAAGGCTTTGCGTGCTCATGGGTCACATCCAGAGGATGAAAATGTGTGCAACAACACATACAACACACACAGTCCAAACAAAGCACACTCCTGACCATCTCATCCCCGACTACGTGTGTAGTACTCGGTACTATGCACTTTGCTGACCTCCAGTGTATGCTGCACTCAACGCACGTTCACGGTCAAGTCCCAGGCCTCGACTACGTGCATAATACGTTGTACTAAACACGTAGATGACCTCCAACGTGCAAAACACACACATCACAACCCTCAAACTCATTCCAAACTCAATGATCAATATCCAACTCAAAATCACTTCAGAATACTACAAGATTCCGGCTAAAACAGGCGGGATATTACAAAACAGCCATCCATCGGCGGTGCGTGAATAAATTCTTTGGTTCGACATTCAGGTGAATTGGATGTCATACTAGACATATAGGTTGTATTTTTGGAACTTATGTTGTTTCTGTTATGCTATAACTTTGCCATGTAATTTGGATTAATTAAAAGATTGGTAATCCTAAAATCTAATATATGTGAGACTTCTGTAATAAGTAATCCCTTTTGAAATTAATTATATTTTTTTGTAATTATTCACCTGTTTTGCATTCCTTGTCTGCTAAAAATATATTTATATTAATTATTCTGACTTAGGATACCTATTTTTGACTCTGTCAAGGCCTAGTTACCAAGGTAAAATGATAACCCATGTGTCCAATGCAAACACACGTGATTTATTTTTTAGTGCCAGTAGTCCACATCTTTGATTCTGATTCTATTTGATCTCTTACGATGATTATGCATGATTTTGATTTTGGTCCCTCATATAATTCTCTGATAAGAATTAATTATTTGGTAAGTAATTATTATGTTTTATTGCATGCTATTTACCATCTATGCGAATTATTTTGAGAAATTTTGTCAAACTAATATGAGTATGTATTTGTGTGTATATTAATATTATAGAAGCATATACATGTTTGCAGTATCTTCAAAACTGTTTTCAAAATGGTTTACGTGAGGGTCTAGAGTCGCCCTACTGTGTTGTCACTCACTAAATATTCTCACCCCATTTTATGGCTTTAACATTTTAGGTTATTTTGGTGTTAGTTCTCCTCCAACTTTTAGCGCCCAGTGGGGCATTCTAATCAATAGTGAATGCCCTTTTATTCGAGCTATAGTCTGTCTGTTATGTTAGATGCCAACATTAAAATACTAGTGGGTTTAGGGTTGTGTATAATTATTTTCTTTAACTGAATTTACTTAAAAATATTTCCTCCGTATTTTAACATCATAACTATGTTTCTTTATTAAGAATTATTACTTTTTAATTTTATGTTTCAAAAGAAAATCTGGATTTTTATTTATTTATTTTTGTTTAATAATTGTTTGGTAAAAGATTTTGGGTAGATGTTATGAATATTTGAGGCTTGTGCGGAATGAGCCGGACCAATAGTTCTATTCGCCTCGTATGTCGATCATGGTCTGATCCGAATCGTGACAAAATCTATCTATACTTTAGTTTTTATACTATTACCAATTCACTATACACCCCGATTCAAAAGATCTTGCACAACCCAAATCAGCATGGAGAAAATTTCTTCAATAAAATATCTGGTCTTGAAGATCTTGACCATTAAGCAAGTTAGCATGTGAATTAGTCTCCACCCCTGCTTTCTCAATAAAACCCGTGTAAATAAATGAAGGTTTTCAAAACCTAGTGCTCATTTAGACCCCTTTGCACATAACATGTTCCATCTCATCCATCGGATCTCATACCCCCATTGACCATTGCCACCACACATATGTATTCATCATTTTTTAAGTTCGTCATAAGTTTCCTTTCCGTCTATTTGGGTTAAGTGTAAGATGGTTTATTAAATTATAATACGAAATGATATAGTTATAAAATATCATTTATTATGTTACGTTTTAGGAGTATGGTATAGTTGATAAAAAGTTTTTAAGGGGCAATTACGATAATGCGCCTAAAGAAAAGCTCCAAATATCTATAAACTTATTCCTTCATTAAAGTGAAAAAAGAAACCATATCCCTACTCTTAAACTTATTTTATTGCAATGTTTATATGCTTTAGATTCAAGTTGACTGTCATCTTGAATCTAAAGCACATAAACATTGATTATAATTGTGGGTAACAAATTAAGTCTTTTTCTTTGTCTTCCATTAGAGTAACTGACGAGAAAGCAAACTATATAACAAGTAGAATGCATGTCACATTGAATTATAATATCTAAAAGTTTAAAAAAAAAATTAGTCAACTTAAATGCAAGCTTATCACAAGAAAATGATCGTAGTTATCAAAAGACTCGTAATCTAGTGATACTTGAGTTGTCCGGTACATTAAAAGGGTTGAGGTCTGATTTTCACCATCTAATGTGAAAAAAAAAAGAAAAAAGAAAAGAAAGATATTGATCCTCCTATGCCGCCTACGGTTTGAATGTTGAAGTTATATGTCATGATCCGTTTCCGAAACATGACTGGCGTACGAGGTGAACCATTTATAGAAGCACGACTCATCTCGCATAAGCCTCAAACAACATAATTCATATTCAAATTTATTACAACCAAATTTAAAACCATTTTGAAAATATTTAATAACGAAGTAAAAATCCAAGTTCTTTAAAAATATAAATTTTCAAACTATAATATAATAATAATAATAATACTATTTCTAAATACGAAAATATTTATATAAAACCATATACCCACAAGTATTCCGGTGTGAAGCAACTAACAAAACAAATAACTGGGCCCAAACAGAAGGGCTCCAACTGCCACGTCAACATACCTCACTGGATGCCGAATGCCGAAGGGTTCGCTATCAACAAACTCACCTGAACATACCTCATTGGATGCCAAATGCCAAATGCCGAATGCCGAAGGGGCTGTTATCAACAAACTCACTTGAAAAATTTTTGGGGAGGGGGGTCAGTAAACTCAGTGAGGAAATAACACTCCAGATCGCCTCATACGTCTGTCAGAGAGACTGTTTTGAAAACGTTTTAAAAATACCGCATGCAATATACACGTATACATACGTATACACTCTAAATATAGTATTACTTTTGAAATTCATTTTAAAATCCTTCGTAGACAAGGCAAACAACATGCAAAATATAAAATACGTAATATGTATATATATAACAGAGGTAGATAGAGACCAGATGCAAACAAATAACAGAGGTGTGGACTGTGCCACCAGACGTTATCAGACAAAATATGTGTGTCTAGCTGAACACACGGCTATCATATTACCTTGGTAACTAAGGCATTGACAGAACATTGGTATACCAAAGGCTACATACCCCATAGATAGGTGTCTCATACCAGAAATATAAATATATAATAATTTAGCAGGCGAGCATGTAGAGCAGAAATCATTTGCAGAATATATATATATATATATATATATATATATATATTTTAGAAATCAGAAATAGAGTACGGAATATCAATTACCACATAAATTAGATTATTTAATTAGTCAGACCATTAATTATCCAGATTTCAGAATAAAGTCAAACATGCCAAAAACATATAAATTTCAGAAGGCACATTCTATATGTCTAAAGCTACTATCTACTCATC
>CAODLS011560810.1:0-11206 GCA_948243855.1 Flueggea neowawraea
GGCCTTGACTGCTCAATGGTACCAAAGACTACGTTTTACCCTACGTACCCTACGTAGCACGTGTCCCATACCGAAATATTTATATAATTACCATATATATATCAGACGTACACGCAAAATAAAAAAATTATCTTATAAAAAATGTTTATAAACCATATATAAATATTTTAAATTTCAGGAACAAAAATCTTAGAAAATAATAATCACGTAATCCGGCTTATTAATTAGCCAACCATTAATTATTCCATTTTCAGAAACAAGTCAGACATAAACAAAAACATATAATTTAGAAGACACAGCCTATGTGTCTGAAGCTGTCATTTCACTCACCTGGAATCCGAAGTAAAGGATCCAGTCAGACACCATTGGTAGGTGCTTGATTGTGCTGACAGGAACAGGAAGCTGAAACAGATACATATATAATAGACATCAGAAACGAAATGTTGGTACAAAACAGATACATTTCCTCAAATTACCAAACAATCCTCAAGGAATTATGCTCGTCCTCCAAGTAGTTAAATTTCTAAATTAGCCTTCTAAGTCTCAGAAATTGCAAATCAATCCCTAAAATGCTAAATATCATATTTGATCCTCAATATACTCAAACTTATTCAAAACTACAGGCTTGGTCCCTGCAGCAAAAAATACCAAAATCAACCCAAAACTTGAATCGATCGATACTCAAAAACATTTCAAAACTAACACATGCAATATAGGAGGATAAATATATAATATTTATACATGCTAATACATATTAGCATTCAAAAATTATTTGTATTAACTAGTATTGTTCACAACAAACCTCTCTCAATGTTGTTTTATACTTAGGTTCATAACAAACCTCTACAATGTTGTTTTCTATAGGCTTACAACAAACCTAACTCACACTCTCAAAGTGTATTCAATTGGTTTACAAACAATGAAGCTCTATGCTAGAGTTGAGTATTTGAGATTGAAGATTGAACTATGATCTTTAGCTTGCATTGATGTTTTTCTTGATGGAAATTGATAGGAAGTTTGACTCTATGATTTTTGATGTTGTCCAACACGTTTTTGGTCTTTTGTTGATGTATTTATAACCCTTTGAATCAATATGATCGTTGGAGAGAAGAATATAGACGTTGGAGTGTGTTTAAAGCTGTCAGCTGCTGTCTGTGCATGTCTTACGTACGTCACTCTTTCCTTATGTACGTTATCTGGGTATTTTTTCAGCTTAAATACATTTCACACATTCTTACATGCATTGATCATAGTTCTTCATGATTCACGTACGTTGCTTAATACTTCATGTACGTTTGTTTCAATCTTACGTACGCAATCCTTTCCTTACGTACGTTAGACACCACTTTCAACATTCCAGTGGCTTCTACTTGTCTTCACGTCTTCTCTCACGTATGTGACTCTTTATTGACGTACGTGAGGCCTTTGTTACGTACGTTAAACTCACACTAACGTACGTTAACTGCATCAAAGTCTTTGTTTCACAATTCTGAGCTTTCTAACGTGTTTTTCTTCAACTCAAATGTTTTGCACTTCATCAAAACCTTTTGTTCATCATCAAAACACATAAGAAACTTAATGTTGATCATCCATGATCCAACAGTATTAGAGCCCTAGGTTTCGTAAGTTTGGGGTTAGTGTGGAGCATAGGTATTTTTGAATCGAGTTGGTTTGATTTGCCTTTGTTTGCCCTTTTGAATTTGTTCCAGAACTTTAGATTTGTTTTAGTGCCCTGAAATTATTTCGGCACTTTGACTTCTGTTTCGGTACTGTGGCAATCATTTTCATTTTGATATGCATATATGACTTGTTTGTTTTCTGTTTATCCAAAGACATGGATCCATATTGTATGGTGCGTTTGCATCTCTGCACTCCCTTAGGTATGTTTTGTTCGATTTGGTACCACAACTTCATTTGTTACATTAGGCTTTTCCAGATGCTTTGAATTGATGGTAAACTTGTTAAAGGAGCTCTATTGGAGGTTCCATATCTTTGAGCGATAAAAATCTTAGATGATTTAGTGGCAAAAGAATGTGCTAATATATTCTCTGAGAATAAATGATTTAATAATTGGTGATTAGAACATTGATTCTTTACAGTGGAGTTGGCATCAAATGATAATTGATTTAATTTTGGAAAAATTTATAGAGAGAGAAAGATGCATTGATTTGATAAGCACATAGGGGCTTAGCAATATTGAGAAGTAATATGTTTTGAGAAACTAGCGGATAAGTCTAGTAATAATTAATAACAAATATTTTGGAATTTCAAAGAATTGAATTTGTTTGAGGTTTCTGATACCTTTAAATTGGGTTAGAGTATGTCCCACATTTGCTTGATCAAAGGAATATTGATGATTAGAGTGCCAAAGGCCATCAATTTGTAAAATGATGAAAAGTAAAGAAAAATCTTGGTTTATGAGTTGCCAGAAATTTTGGTGTTTGATAAATGAAGGTTGATGTTCGATATACCAAATTAGTGGTTTTAGGTTAAGTGACTTCTAAACTACAATGCATTTTAGAATTTGCATGGATTTTCAATTTTGAAAAATTTCATACGTTGTGAAAATTACAACTATTTAAAGCCTAAAGGTATTTGGTGGTTTTAGTGCAAATGCAATTCTGAATATTTGAATTCTCTTTGTATAAGTGGTTTCTAAGATTTGTTTAGCATTATTATTTGACAAAATTGTTTTGAGTTAAAAAGAGAACTAATGTATTTATGCACTTTACAAATTAAAGTGAAAAGGAGGATTTTTGGATAGGTTTTAGAAAATATGATTTGAAACAATTTTGTTTAAGACAATTATTTGTAACAGAAATCACAAGTTTAACCATATATAAATATATTTGATCCTTTACATTTTGACAGTTTTGGAATATTAGTTTTTGAAATATAAAGTATTTGCAAATGATGCACAAAATTTGTTTTGAGACAAATTGCGATGATTTGTTTTGACAACTTTCGGAAAATTATACATTTACTGTGTAAAATACTTTTGAATTATATGAGAGAAAAAAATTTGTTTTGAGAAACATTTTCAAGAAAATGGTCACAACTTTGGTTATCCTTAGGAATGTGACAATTTGGATTGGTGAGATTCGTTAATGTAATTATTTTAAGGTTGACATCTCGAAGAGGTCAAACTTTATGGATTAAAGATTGGATGACAAATCAGATTGAGTAAATTTGAGAAAATAGTTATGTTTGAACTTGCAACTTGGATATTTTGATTTATTGAATTTTGAGTATTTGAACTCGTGTAATTAGTACATGCGAGTATCGGTATTGATAAGTGTTTCGAGAAACAATGTTTCGTATTGACATTGAAAATGGGAAATTTGGTATTTCTTGATGATATCTCTGGAAAAAATGTGATGAAATTAGATGAACGATTAGATGAACTCACGGGATTAAGTTGATTTATTTGTGGAATTTGAGCATATGGTGATTTACTCCTGGGAATGCTCATGGTAATTTTGATAGAGACGTTGTCTCTAATATATTCTTTGATTATCTATGAATACCAGTGGATTGGGTTTGCAATCTAAATTGAATTTTGGTGATTTTGTTGAAATTATTAGGTTTCAAAAACTTGGTGTCAAGGATTGATAAGATGTTATAATGATTGTTAATTTCTCTGTAATGGGTGCGATGAGGTTACTCAAAGTGTTTAAGATTAAAGGTTTAGACTTAGATTCTGGCATGCCATGCTTCATCCCTTCAGGAAGGTGTTCTGAATCATGTCACTACACTGAAATTTGGTGAGGGTAAAACTCGACATGTTTTTGAAAGAAGCGTTAGTGCTCTATGCTTTTGTATATGCATTCCTCAGCTTTGCTCTTTGTTTCTACCGATGAGTATATCAATGCTTTTTCTTGCGGCATATGCATTTTCGGTAAGTGCAAATATGTGTCTACATTTGTATCTTTTGCATTTCTGCACATCTTGGTCTACACAACTGGATCATCAACAACATTGTGGTCAACTCCTCTGTGATTTGTTTGGAAAAAAATTGTTATGACTTTTGTCTGGTTGGAGATTTAATTTTAAGATGTTCTAAAATGAGCCAAGTTATTGAGGTATTTGAATTTTAAGTCATAATTGGCAGAATATAATATGATTGGGATCATATATAGATCTTATTCGAGGACTAACATTAGAGACTTGCTAGAATGTTGTGTCTGATCAGAAATTCAAGAAAATGAATTTGAATATGAAATTGATGACACTTAGGGTAATAGATGAGATAAGTATTTGTATAGTTTGGAGATTTGTGTATTGTTTGTAGATGACCTACACTCTATACCGACTAGAATATCTTCGACCAATGAATTGATTAGAACTTGGAAGTTTCGAGAGCCAGAATATATCAGGATAAAATTTTGGTAGTTGATTTTAGGAATTTGTTATTCATATGGAAAGAGTGATCTAAAGGATAGATGTTTTGATTATACCAAAAATTCGTGATGGAGGATATAGGATGAATTAGAAAATTATATATGTTACATGGTAAATAGGGATTTATACTAGACATACAAGTCGAAAGACAAGTATAAGAATGATACATAATTATTGGATTTGTGGTAAATTCAAGTGGTGATTCCATTCGACAATAATTACAAATGCGTATGGTTGGGTGATCAATCCTATTGGTGGAAATTGATGATATTTGTTTGGAGTTAAATGCTTAAGGTACTTTGATTTGAGTACATGGTGCGATTTGCTTAAAGTTTAGTTGGTTAAATCTGAAATTGTTGGACTGATTTGTATGATTTAGAATTTCTGGAATAGATTGAGTGATCAGTTTGGTGATTAGAAGTGTAATGAGTTAATACAAATAGATTTGGAAAAACTGAAAGAGTTGGATTGAATTTCGATTCTGAACAAAAAGGCGTGTTGTGATTGGCTGAAAAGTGAGGACTAAACTTGATATTTGGCAAGTGGATTAAGTTGTAAATTCTAGAAAATTTTGGCCAAATTTGTGATTTTTAAGAAATTAAAGTTAGATATGAAATTTTGGGAACTTGAAGGATTTAATTACAAATTTAAAATAATTAGAGGACCTCTAGGTAATTTGGGAATACTTTGAGGACTATTTTATAATTTACTAAGTCTAGGGACTAAAACATAATTTTACATTAGTCGATGACCAAATTATAATTTTACGTAGATTTTGAATTTTTGATTAAGAATGATAGAATCTCATTCGAAATAGATTTTTTGGGATCTTTTGAGGGTCCGATCATGCATTTGCATTGCATAGCATTTGGTAATGCTACAGTATCACATTTCAATTTGTATCGGATATATCTATTGATGTATATATTTGTTTAGATTCGTGTTTCTGTCAGCGAGACCAGCCACCGACAAGTGGGGCTTGACTGACGATTGTGCTTAGATTTCCAGGTGAGTGAATAACAGCTTCAGACACATAGACTGTATCTCAAAATTACTATTGTTTTTGATGTGCTGGACATGTATTATAAAAATGGACTAATCTGATGATTGACTAATTAATAATATGGTTATGTGTTTAATAATCAGTATTGTGTTTTGAAATTGATATATATGTATTATATATCTTTCTTACGGACTTTGATGATAATCACATGCCTTTGATTTTATACTATGTAATAATATAATTTGATTTTAGATTTTATGATATGGGACACCCTTGCTACGGGTAGTAGTAGCATTTAGTATACCATTGCATTGAGAAATCCCAGTAACTAGGGATGTCGGTAGCCATGTGTCCTGTTCCAACACATGATGTGTTATTGATTAGTGACAGAGTCCACATCATATTGATATTGGTGCTATATGCACAACATTGATTATAGGTCCCATATCCCTGATACATGTTTTGACATGATATTGTTTTCTTTGAAAATAATATATTATTATTACATTTTCGTGCCTGCTATATGCTTAGATTGCGAATGTTTTCGCAAATAATTTTTGAATGCTACTATGTATTAGCATGTATAAATATTATATATTTATCATCCTATATTGCATGTGTTAGTTTTGAACTGTTTTCAAAACAGTCTTTGTGAGAAACGTATGAGGCAGTCTGGAGTGTTATTCCTCACTGGGTCATGACCCCCTTTATTTCTCTATCTTCTTTGATCCTTGTATCTCAAGTTCACAGATTTTTGGTTTTGGCAACCGTTCCACATCTTGATACCAGTGAGACATCTATTGGTTAGTGATGCCATTTTGTTCGAGCTCTTTTTTTTGTATTATTAGAGCTCCGCACAGAGATATTGTTGGGTTAAGGGTTTTCCATTTTGGCTTTTGATATGTTTACACTGATATTATATTGATATATTTTTTGATACATTAATCATTTGATTGATACATATCTTTATTACTTATAATAATTAAACGATAAATGTTTTCGTAAACGTTTTTAATAATAATTAAACGTTTTGGGTAGTACGATCTGATCTTTGATGCTTGTGCGAGATGGACCGGACTCCCATAGACGGTTCACCTCGTACGTCTGTCTTGGCCCGATTTTGGGTTGTGACAAAAGTTTATGCAAAAATAGTAGTAACAACATATAAGTAAATAAAGTTATCCAAAATGCAAAATGGATTTGGAGTGTTTTTGGGCGGAAAAGAGGAGTGAACCCGAGGGGTGTCGGGTTAGGGGTATATATATAATCGCGACTCGTTAGCCGACTACCCAAAGTGTTAGTCGACTAATTCAGAACATGCTCCATTAGTCGACTCACCAAACCATTAGTGGACTCACCAAACCATTAGTTGACTACCCAAACCATGGGTCGACTACCAAGGGTTGTTTTCTCACAAATTAATTTCTTCTACTTCCAATCGAACACCACTGAGACCAAATGACCTAAATCACTCCAAAACATCATCAAACACCCAATCATCATCTCAAACACCTAATCATTCTCTTGGACATTCAAGATCAAATCAAAATCGAATGGATTACTACGAAATCTAGCCAGAACAGGCGAGGCGTTACAGTTAAAAAATGATGTGACAGGGGCATTTTTGGTATTTTGCTTCTTCCGTTCAACTTAATTGACTGAAGTTGGGGTCAGAGATCGAAGCGGCTATATTAGAATTAATAGGGATCGGGATAAACAATAGATAAAAACTTGGGGACCACCATGGATTTCATTTAAAATATTATTTCCAAAAATTTCGCATAAATAATTTATCTAAAATAATTTAAAATAAAATTTTGAAAATATAATTTATTTTACATAAAAATATAAAATTAATATGTTAAATAAATGTATTTATTATTAATTATATATTATAGATAAATTAGATAAGAATTAAAGTGACTGTGAGTCGTATAATGGAGGATAAAAATGAGTATAATTACAGGAAGAGAGAATTTAATGAAAAGAAAGTTTCATATAAGACTAATGTGTTATGACATTGTGGATGCCGTAAAGAGCGACTCTAGTCACCCTGAAGCTCAATGGTATTTTTTGAAATATATGCAAAATACAGCGACCATCTTATAGGTTTACACTTTGTTTGGTATAAATGAATTCTACAAATTTTGCAGAATTCATTTGTAATTTAACATTTTTTTTGTTTGATTGATAAAAAAAACACAGAATTCAATTCTTAAAATTAAATTTTGTGGAATTGAACATAACTTATTCAATTCCCACGAAAATAGCTTAGATTTCCAAATAAATTCTACAAATAATTTTACATATCAATAATACTCCTTCTCTTTATAGCTTATGCCAAAATTATCCTCTATTTTGTAATCCTATTTGACAGAATCTGCAAACCATCAATAGAAACTCTGGATAGAGCCTCCTCTTTTTTTCTCCCCTCGCTTTGAAGCCCCAGAATGTTAGAAACAACATATTTACAAAGATGTAACATATTTCTTATTTCAAACTTCTGCTGTCCATGCCAATGAAGGACATGCCTAGTAAATCAAACGCCTCTACCACCCTTCTCAACATAAAAGAAAGTTTCGTAAATTTTTGCAGTGCGTTGGCACAATCAACTTCAGAATTTTTCACACCCTGCACATTATTGCTAGTATGTATATATTATTTTGCTAAAATTTATTTTGAAACAGTTAAGTTCGAGGATATATAAAAAAATAAAGTAAATAAATTTTAAATTATAAATTTACAACAAACATAAATTTATAAAATTTATAAAATTTAATATATTTTTTATTTTAAATTATAACATTTTAAACTAAAAAATTTATTTACAAATAAATTCCACATTTTATATTCATCTATACCAAGGGTTAGCTATCATTTCCAACGCGCACTCAAATTCAGTGGTTACGTCTTTCCCTCTGTTTCCTCAGATAAACCCTCTCTTGCTCGCGCCAAGTTCAAAGCTAAAGAACACAAAAATGGCCAAAGTGGCAGCATTATCGTCATCTCTTCTGGTTCCAACCTTTTCGCGACTGCCCATGAAACCATCATCACTATCTTCACTGTGTAGAAACCAGTCCCTATCCACAAACAGCTCTAAATTGATAGGCTTTCTGGGGATTCAAAGACGGTTTTCATCCTCGTCTTCCAAAATAATCATGAGCTTGAAAGCCGGCATTGTCGGCCTCCCTAATGTCGGCAAATCCACTCGCTTTAACGCGGTTGTAAGTATGTTCTTTTGTGTGACAGGTTTAGCTTTATTAGAATTTGTATTGAGTTTCGATTGATTTTATTTTTCTGTGAACTGTGCTAGATAAGATAATGTAACTCATTACTGGACCTTAATATAGTTCAGTTTTGAATTTGCTATTGCTTGATAAAAAAGAGAAGAAAAAGAAAGAACTATCAATGTATTGGATTTTTTTTCTTCTTTTTGTTGAATGTAGTAAAATAGCATAGAAATTGTCAGTTCCTTTAATACTTCATGTAGGGACAAGCTCTTACTGCTTTGGAAATTGTTTTCTATGATAACTTATGCATCTATTGAGTCAATTGCAAACTTTTTGATGGTGCATTCAGTTTTCTTGTCCATCAAGTCTTATTTATGATTATTTTCGTTTTTACAGATTCGTCAAATAATATATGACGATACAGTATTGAAAATTTAAAATTAGGGACACAAATAAGAAAAACAGTGCTGCAAATATCATCTTTGGTTCCTAATTATAGACTTATGGTAGTGTTCCTTTTCTCTTTTTTGGGAAGCCACATTAAAAATAAAAAATCTTATAATCTTTCTCTAGTTTTCTAACTATTGCTCATGTAACTTGTGTTGGTATGCTTAGTTTGTAAGTGCATAAATAAATCTCCTGAAATAACCCAAAATGAAGTAGCTTTTCATGGATGGTTTTGTTGTCTGGGACAAAAAGATGTAGAATTTATATATAAATGCTATAATTCTTCTTCTTTTTCCATTTTTTTTTATGAATAAATATTTGGCTAACAAAACTTAGAAATCCAACAACTTTATATGCTCAGTGTTGGACTACATTAATGATGACTTTCTTGTGTTGTCAATTGTCTGCTAAAGGGTTGCCCTTTTTCCTAAATTATTTAACTTCACTGATGAGATGTTGCATGCTAAAGATTAATGCATGCTACTTCACAATTTTTGGAAAAAATATAATATCATGAAGGTAGGTCGAAGTCTTCTGTTTTGAGTCACTGTTATTTTGTTCATCCAGTGTTAAGCAAGTTGTTAACATTCTCAGGTGGAGAATGGAAAAGCACAAGCTGCGAATTATCCATTTTGTACAATTGAGCCTAATGTGGGGATTGTAGCTGTTACAGATCCACGACTCCATGTACTGTCTGAACTCAGCAAATCTCAACGAGCTGTCCCAGCATCCATAGAATTTGTGGATATTGCTGGTCTTGTGAAGGGTGCAAGCCAGGGAGAGGTTGATTGATTTCTTTTGTTCCAATTTATCAGGATTGCAGGATCCTTGCAGTCCATGTGGCTTTTTTTTTCGAAAGTTCTTTTGACATCTCATTAGATTTTAGTATGATTGATTGTTAGTTTGTTATTATTTTTGAAATTGCAGGGTTTGGGTAATAAGTTCTTATCACATATTCGAGAGGTTGACTCTATTCTCCAGGTTTTTGTCCATCCTTTTGCCAATTTGAGGTTATTTATCACTTGATTTATGGGATTCATTTCCTTTAGTAATAGCATGAAAGTTTTGTTTCTGAGCTTTCTGTTTATTTTGTTCAGTGATAGGCAGAGAAGAATAATTTCATGGTGGGTTATTCTTTACTCAAGTAGGGGGGTTTTATATTTTAGGAGATATGCTTGTTAAGGGCTTGAGATTTCTTGATTTTAAATTTAATGAACTTAAGCCACGTTTTGCCATGCCATAAGTGAGTGCCATCTAACAAAATAATTCTGTCTTTTCCATTTCCTGGTTCTACATGTCAAGCCACTTTTTGTCATGCCTTAGTGAATTGAAATTAATAAAATAATACTTCTGTTTCCTTTTTCTGGTTTTACATATTGTCAATTTGACATGATTAAAAATAGCGCATAGCTGTAGGAACTGCAAAAGATGTGTAAAATGCGTCCTTCTCTTTTTGTTGACACATTTTGCATGCCTTATTGTATTCTTTTATGGCGACATGTTAATGTTGTGTTTTCTTCAGCTATGTAAGTTGTCAAATGTTGCGGTCAAGAATTAGAGAGTAAATAATGTTGGCTTCTTACAATTAATGTTAGTATTAGTATGAGCTTCTAGAAGTGGTGATGTGTCAAGTTAGTTACAATATTTCTAGCTATGGAGTATTTATCCCAAAAAAAAAAGCTGTATATAGGAGTAGGGAGGGGTGAGAAAAGCATGTTGAGTGTAACGAATTGTGAGGGATTCTCGGCTGAGAATTTTGGGAAAGAATGAGGCCTCTCAAATGCCTCTAGTGTTATCTATTTTCATTTTCATTGAATCAAACCACTCCAACTTCACTATTTTTCATATTTCTGTTATTGGCCTTACATATTAGTTCTGTATTTGGATGTTAACCTATAATCGTAGTTGCTAATATCCTTGAAGACAAGCTAATTTGCTGAACTTTTAATTCCATGGGTTCCTAATGGAAAGCTAAACAACTAACCTTGACCTTTGAAAAAAAAATTGAGCAATTGCTACAAAAGAAAAATATATTGTGCAGAAAATAGTCTTTGCACATTCATCCAATAGTATTAGTAAGCATTATTTTCATTAATTTTCCAGCTTCAGCATTTTCTACATGGAA
>CAODLS011560915.1:0-13506 GCA_948243855.1 Flueggea neowawraea
AAATGAACCTATGTAAATAACAAAAATACAATTGAAAATTCAACTTAATACTCATTTGGCCAAAAAACTATTATTATTTTTGAAGAAATCTAGTACCGGTTTAACAAATAAATAGTATATAATAGTAGGTTCAAGTTACCTGCCTTGATTCCAGTGGACGCTCGACCCAACCAGCAGCGGAAGACATCGAGGTTAGGATCAGTTGATGTTGGTCTCGCGAATAAACCACGGTCGGGTTGGCGACAGGAGTGCTCCTCTCTTTCGCAGCCTAGATGCCACACGTATCAAAATCAGAATGAAGAGCTCACTTAGCTCTTGTTCTTTTCATGAAAACCATGAAAGTGAGAGAGGAAGATGACGTGAAAGTGGAGGGAGAGGAATGAAAGACCATTTTCTTTCTTCCTCATTTTTTCTCTCTTTTTTCCCACGTTTGGTGGCTTTTTGGAAGAACAAAATTTCATTCTTTCATTCTTTACTTATAAGCCTTCAATTAGGCTTTGGGCCCAATGGGCTTAGTACATGGGCTTTACGGGTCCATCTCAATTGGACTCGCTAATTGGTCTCAGTCCATCATCCTAGTTCACACCTTGACCAACCGAGTTCGGTTCACTCGTCATAGGTGGATCGCTTTTTCCAACATCTCCCACTCGCACATGACGGCATGTTACATCATCATGTAACATGGTTAGCACTCACCTAACCATGCTCGACCCTTTTGTCATACAGGCAAATAAACCGCACGACCAACATACGATAAGAGCATAATTGCTATGCACCTGTAAGGTATATATAACAGCTCCTTACTCAATCCTGCCAGAAGGCGTCTCTTGCAGAATAGCTCCATTATGTCGTAGTGTATGCAACAAAATCACAATCTACTCGAACGTATGTCTTTCCCCTAGTTCGTTACCACACAATTGCTGCTTTTGAACTTCTCGATCTCACGAAATCTTTGCTCATAGTTCACACATCATGTGACATACCACATAAGAACTAGCTAAGCAAACTTACTAGTGCGAATGTGTTTAGAAACAAACTTCCCCTCTTACACCAGACAATACACATAGCCAAGTTTACTTGCCCAGCTTGACACGCTTGGTCGAATCAATCATGACCATTAATGGCAAGCTAAAGTAGCCAAACTCAATTACTCGTCTTGAATGTGTTAAGGGTTCTAAGGGTAGGTATTACCGAAAGCCACATGTTCACGGCAGGGTCTCACACTAGGAAAAGTGAGATCATTTTTCAATCTTTTTCATCCCTATGGTCGTGTATATAACGCATATGGTATGGTCATGTGTTATGGTGTTCTTTCCTTCCATTGGGGGAGCGCATGTTTATACAATATTGCTAACACCACACAGAAGCTTTGGTTACAATGTATTTCGGCATATAACCTTAATCAACACCTTAACAGGATTACTTCTGGCTTTAAGACAGAATATGCTAAAAGTCACTCAATTTTAGCATCTGATCATTTAATGATCATCATAGAAATTCATCCTATGGCATACGTCTTTTTTTCGTACGACTTTTTTTTTCCCTTTTACAATGAACTCACAACTGTAAAATGCAAGACGTCCTCTTGATTATGAACATGCTCTAAGTCTCTTTCTACGTTCAAAACTAGCCTCATCTTAGTTCTTCCCTCAACGAACTGGGAAAACTAAGGTAAACACTCGTGTGAGTAAGTTACTTCTCTGTCCAACATGCTTTCACACTCAACGATACTACAAATATCAACTCTCAACATTTGTGCTCATGTATTGCTCACGATGATCTCATTAAAGATAATGTTTTAAGGGATTACACACTTTGTGTGTCATGCGGATCTTAAGGAACTTATTCCTTATAGGCTTTGATTAACGGATCTTCAATCAAGTCTCGCAAAAATTTACATTTTCAAGTTCACTTCACCGTATGAAACTTATACTTAAATTTACTTGTCCTCGTGCAAACAATTCTTTCACAACACGATACTTGATCTCGATTTGCTTAGACTTATATTAGATCTTTTCGAACTTTAAGCAATCGAGGTTGACTGTCACTAAAGACAACCATTGGTTCTTTAGGTGGTTAGAACTAAGTGGACCATTCCACTGTATAGCCCACCTTTATACTACACTTTTGGTAATGAAGCTACGGTATCATCTTCACTTGCCACATACTTATACTTATTCCTCACTATTACGTGGAGTGGTCTTTCTGCCAAGTAAGAACACATAACTATACATGGACATCATCAAGTCCACATTATCATATGGAATAGCAACTATGTTTCTTTTTATCGTAAGTCTTTATGATAACACAGTGTCTTGCAGTGCCTCTAAAGTTTTCAAGTATCTTATTCACTGCTTTCCAACACTCTCCTTACATGTTGGATCAATATTTGCTAGCTAACTTGACTGCATAGCAAACTCTAGGCATTGTACATACCTAGGTATTTACTACAATACGTTTTCTTGTAATAAACCCATGTACTCTTTATTAGACTACAAAAGACATTCACATGACATTTACGTGAAGAATATTCCTTACACGTTCTTCATCTCATTTTCGAACGCTATTATCTATATGGCGCGTGTATTGGAAAGTATTATTTTATTGTTACCAATATTATTGCAACCGTTTTTGAAATGGTTTTTGATAGCTATTATCTAAATAATGCATATGTATTTATACATGAATTTTTGGATACACCTTCCTAAAGTATTTCAGAAAATTCTCTCCGATTGTATTTTCGAAAAATATCATGACCTGTAATCAGTTTTGTTAAAACAAATATGAATTTTGATAAATATTTTTGAAAGTGAGGTGTTTTGATGTTTCGCATTTGAAAACAAAATATTTTATTTAAAATAAATATTTAACTAATTTGTATAACTAATCGTTGTCTGCTTTGTTTGCGAAGCATTTTGAAATGAATTTCGAAAAGTATTGTTTTATGTATAGTGTGTATACGTATTTACACTTACATCTGCATGTGATGTTTTTGAACCGTTTTCAAAACAGTCTTTTTAAGGCATGTACCAGGCGATTTGGAGTGTCGTTTCCTCACTAGGGTTCTTACCCCCTTTCTTTTCTATGTTCCTATATTCGTTATTGCAGATGATTTTGGTTGATTGCGACTTATCAGCATTCAACACCTGGTGAGGCATTTTGCAGTTGCAGTCAGTGCTCTTTTGGGCTCAGTTATTTACTTTTGTTAGTAGCTCCAAACTGGTTTGCTTGTGGGTCTATGTTTTGGAAACTCATTTGGTATTTAAACATGATTTTTTTTTTATCAATTATATTGTTATTATTGTTTAAACTTATGTTTCAAACAATATATGGATTTCTATTTAAAAAATATAGTGATTTCTGTATCGTTTTCAATATTATAGTTTTTGGTTATGTTTTTTAGGCTTGTGTGAGATGGGTCGGGCTTCCACAGACGGTCCGCCTTATACGTCGGTCACGGGCTTGCAATGGGTCGTGACAATATCAAATGTGTGCATGTGGCATTGTAACATATGTGATGTGGACTCCGCCACTAATCACTAACACACCATGTGCTAGATCAGAACACATGGCTACTGGCATTCCTGGTAGCTGAGATTTCTCACATCATTGGTATACCAAATGCTATTACTACTCGTACCACGGGTGCCCCATATTAGAAAACCAAATCATGTTATACTATTACACAGTATAAAATCATAGCATGCGTTTAGCATCAAAATTCGTACGAAGATATATAATACATACATATCAGTTGCAAACACAATACTGATTATAAAACACATAATCAGTTTAGTCATTAGTCAATCCTCATATTAGTCCATATTCAAAATAGTGTGTTCAGCATAACAAAAATAATAGTAGTTTTGAGACACAGCCTATGTGTCTGAAGCTGCTATTCACTCACCTGAAAATCCAAGCGCACACGTCAGTCAAGCCCCACTCGTCGGCGGCTGGTCTCACTGATAGAAATAAGAAGCTGAACAAACAAATATATATCAACAAATATATGATAGACAAATCGAAATGTGGTACTATGGCTGTACCAAATTCTATGCAATTCAAATGCAAACTCAGACCCTCAAAAGATCCCCAAAAATATATTTCGAATGATATTCTATCATTCTTAATCCCAAAATTCAAAATCTATGTAAAATTATAGTTTGGTCCCTAACCAATGCAAAATTATGTTTTTGTCCCCGAGACTTGGAAAATTATAACTTAGTCCCTAAAGTATTTATGATTTATTATTTGGTCCTCAAAGTATTTAAAATTTATTTTTAAATCCTCAACTTTTTTAAAATTACAAAATTAGTTTTAATTTCTCAAAAATTACAAATTTAATCAAACTTCCTAAAAATTACAAATATGAATTTCTACTTTTTAAAATTACAAATCTGACCCAACTTGTAAAATATCAAGCTCAGTCCCTAAACAAAATTCCAGAATTATGGACAATCTCAATTTTAGTCCTTTTATCCACAAAACACACCAAATGGTCCCTAAATAATTTAACTCGTAAATACCAAATTTTCATCCAATCAAAACACTTTCCCACAACTTCAACAAGTCTAGAAATCATGGAACGTATCCTCAATTCATTCCAGAAGTTCTAAGTGAACCAAAACAGTCCAACAAGATTGGATTCAACCATTCCATTTCACCATAACCATTCAAACCACCATTTCCACCTACACCTATGTTCTACCCTCCTTAATCCACCATAATCCAACTAAAAACAAGCTAAAATCCCTACTTAAATGGTCCCCAAAACGAGCACAAACTTCCACCAATAGCCATGAACAAAAACAGAACATGGAAGGGAAAACATGATATTTCAACAGTGGAAATGAAGGAGTATTGAGCCATGAATATTTACCTTATATGAAGAGAAAATGAATGGAGGTTGAGAAAGGACTAAAGAATAAGTGCAGGAGTGTCGAACTGAAGAAGAAAGAGAAGAAAAAGAGCATAAATGGGCAGTGGAATCGTGATTGAAATTTGAAGAAAATCAGATTTGGCGGTGAAACTGGGCAGTGTGATTTCAAAGGCAACTAGGCGAAATGGCGTCGTTCTAGGTTAAGTGTTGTACAAAAGCCTCGGACGACACGCGCACTATGGACAACAGCTTCCTTTTGCTAGGACGGCGCGTCGTTTCCACGGGATGAAATTCTGGAAATACACGGACGACAGACATTTCGCTCGAACGACCGTTTCCAAGGATTCCAGACAACGTGCAGTATGCTTAACACAACAAACACCCAATCGGTCCTTCCCTTTTCATTCCGATTTTATTTTTTATTTTTCACCAATTTCTACTTAATTAATCACTCTAATCACTTCAAAAATTTCATTAATCACCCAATTAACATTTAAAATAAAATTTATAATTTTCCAAAATTAATAATTATTTTCTAAATTAATTAGAAAATAACTAAAATTAATTCAAAAATACTTAGAAAATAACCAAATTAATTTCCAAAAATACCGGATATTATAGTAAATGCGGATTTTAATGAAAAAGTGGTGGTCTTTGTGTTGTTTTGTTGCATCCTTTGTTGATTCATGTTTAGGAGGATGATTAGAGTCAATGTAGTTTTCTGCCGAAAGAATTGAAAGTGTAATTTTACATAATTCTGAGTTATTTGAGGATTATATCTGATATTGTGCATATTGGAGAATGATTTGCAATTTCTGAGAGTTAGATGACTAATTCGAAAATTTGACTACTTAGAGGATTAGTTGGTAATTCTAGAATATTTTGAGGAATGTTTTGTAATTTGCCAAGTCTCGGGGACTAAAACATAATTTTACATGTGTCGTGACCAAACTATAATTTTATGTAGATTCCAAATTTTGGGACGAGAACAATAGAATCTTATTCGAATTGGGTTTTTGAGCCTTGTGTACGTGTCTGAGTTTGCATATGCATGTGCACGGATTTCGGTACAGTCACAATATCAATATTTCATTTGATCTGTTTATGTTATACTTTGTTTCTGATATTATTGTCCATCTTCCTTTTCCATTCTATGAGATCAACCGCCAGATAGTGGTGCATGGCCGATATTGTTTGGGCATCTTGGTGAGTCGATGGCAGCTTCAGACACATAGACTGTGTCTTGAAACCCCTATTGTTTTTGTTATGTTTGGATATATTTCTGAAATTGGACTAATCCAAAGATTGACTAATTTAATAACATGATTATGTGATTTAATAATCAATACTATGTTTTTGAATTTGATATATATATATATATTATATCTCTCTTTGTTTTTGATATTCTTGGATTGCATGATTAATTGTTTTTTATTTAAAAATTTATATATACTTGATACGGGACACCTGTGCTACGTGGGGTAAAGGTAGCCTTTGGTATACCACAAAGCCTGCAATCATCATTGTTATTGGTGCTACGTGCACATCATTGTTATTGATCTCATATCCCCATACTACATTATTGTTACTGGTATTATTGCTAACATTTGTGTTCATGTTGTTTTCTTTGTTTACCAACATCTTCGAAATGGTTTTTGAAAAAGCTATTAACTATATAGCATGTATAAATATGTATACTTATTTATACTTGTATGTGGTATTTTCGAACTGTTTTCAAAACAGTCTTTGTGAGGCAAGTATGAGACATCTGGAGTGTTATTCCTTACTTGGTTCTTACCCCATTTTATTTCTTTGTCTATTTTTTATTCTTATCTCCCAGATACATAGTTTTTGGCTTCAACAACTACACTGCATCTTGGACTCCAGTGAGACATCTTTGGTTAGTGATGTTCTTTTGTTTCGCCTTTATAGCCTCTATAGCTCTAGTAAAATGTGTCATCGCGCCTTCTTGAGCTTCACGTTGGTTTGACATTGCACTAAAATAAAGTTAGAACAAAGAAACAAAATAATTCAAGGACCTCACAAGCACTCCCTCGCGTGTTTGCACTCAAATAATGGGGATGTTCACTCGTATTTATCTCAATTAACGAATGCACTCAAGGTTTTTCTCACACCACTCTAGCTAATTCTTTTATGTTCTTAGGTGAATCAAACTGTTAGAAACAATTTCAAAAAGCTTGTAATGTGTGGAATCCCGAAATTGAAATTAGCAAAAACAAGTTTGAGGCAAGTTCGGTCAATCAAGAAAAGAAAAACAAGAAAAAAATTATAACAAGTAAGAAGCAATAAATGAGAAAAACTCAAATAGATGCAAAAGACATAAAAGAAATAAAGAAACCTACCCAGAATAGGACACATAAATTAGGAGGTATTTAAGGAAGGAAAATCCAAACTTGCCACAATAGTCAAGAGTCCTTAATGAGTAAGGAACATAATAAAATAAAATTTCCCACACAAGATATGATAAAAATTTGTTCATATATGAATTAGGAAATCTAAAACAAATCTGTATGGGCACCTTCAGTAACACAAGCATCCAAAATTTGTCGTTCCCTTTTTTTTTCAACCACGGATGCTAAAAGAAAAATCTGATTTTTTTTAATAAGGATTTGAGAATGCAAATTAAATGAACCAATCAAGCACAAGAATGAAACTAAAGAACAAGAACAAAGCACGAAGAACAAGGTGAACCGAATTCAAAGAAACAAGAAACACAAGAAATAAAAATGAAGAAAATGAAATATTGTAAAGATAAAACCTGATCTAGAGCCAAAGCTCTGATACCAAATGATACGGAACCTCGCTGAATAAGCTTGAGAACCCTTTTTGATATTCGAACCCCCAACACATTAATAAGAAAACTCCAACACCAATTCGGTTTCAACCCCTAGAAATGGTTAGAAATTAGATTGCTTAGATGATTTGATCAAAAATTGGAACCTAGAAAACTTGTTTCTAAAACCCAATTTCGAAACACTCCACAAGAAGGTGATCAAACTCCTTGAATGTTCCTTAAGCATGCATTCTACTCAAGAACACAAAGACAAAAGCAAAAAGACTTTAGGTTTAAAATGTCATCAAAATCTATCCATATGGTTCAGCTATGGAATGATTAAATAGCCTTACAAAAGTTGTCCTTGGTCAATTAGGACTCCTAAACAAAAGCCAATTACCATAATAAATATAGGACTCCTAATCGGATGCTACTTGCTATAAAATAAATACATAAAAATAAGAAACTAATTTATCACACATGATAAATTCGGCCAGCCCATTAAAACACACTTAATTAATCCTATTAGTGACTTGGATTTGAATTAAGTTGTATTGGACTTGAGCTGAACTTGTTCCAAAGCTTTGGTGGTCTTGTAAACCTTCATTAAGCGAGTTCACCAAGCCTTGTAGATGATGAATCAATGCTTGTTGAAATTTCTTTGATTGGGACCTTGTTATGGGTCGTGGAGGCATGCTAATTGGATTAGAAACTTGTGAAACTTGCACTTGATCCTTGTCTTGAAGTTTAGGCCGAGAACCCTCTTTGACATGATCATGCTAAACTTGATCAACATCTGGAAACTATTCGACATGACCATGTTGAATTTGATCAGCGTCTGGAAGCTTTTCGATATAACCATGTTGAATTTGATCCGAATGTATAAAATAAGTTGTTGATTCTATTCACACAGATTTATATGAAACTAAATAAGCATGATTGATGCTGAGAAATCAAAATTTTGAATTGGCAACTTCTCTATAGTATTCACAAACACTTGCCCGGAATTGGCGGCTAGGGCTCATAATCTGCATTAATTTAGCCACAAATCAAAACACTTATGTTATGGAAATAAAACAATCAAAGAAAATAGCAATTGGTTGTGGAAATAAAATTGTCGAATATTCTCAATTCCACTTACAAGAAGCGAAATAAAACAATCAAAGAAACATTGCATTCAGTTATGGAAATAAACATTGCATCTATATTGATCTTCTCTACTGTCCAACCCGCCGAAAAATTAGCAAGGATATGAATTAAAGTATTCTTTCCCTAAATTCCAGAATATTAAGCCACTAAATCATCTGTGACAATGAAAGCAAGTCGACCAACTCTACAAAAAATATTGTATACAAAGAGGTTTTTCGAAATTTGTAGCCGAAATATGCATAATTTGTTTTTGCAATAAAAAGGTATGATGTTTATTACTGAAACGAAAAATGTCGCATTTATATAAATAGTCAGACTAATATTTATATCCTAATTAATGGGATGATTTAATCGCCTATAGATCACCGCTTCAAATTTTGTACACGCAATACGACTGACGAATACTTTTGCTCTCAAGAAAAAATGTCAGTGTGTTCGTTATATTAACAAAAAATGTTGTACTATAATTTCATTTCCGCATTTAAATATAATGTTAAATATCTATTTCTATTCGCCTCAAATCCGGCTGCATCGCACGGGTCTTCAGCTAACTATTTATACTGAAAACAAATACATATTCGGCGTGCATAGCTTTTTCACTCCACAAACATCTTCATTCTTGTCATATCAAAGTCGGAAGAACCCATTCCGGCCCCCATGAGTTGTTACATTTCAGTGGCGGTGGCCCCCAAAATTGGTGGAGTGCTGCTGCATTTCTGAAATGGTTTTCAAGGTCACGTAGGGTGTGAGGCTTTTCTTTTGATCGATCGTTCATATTTCCATTGATAGAAGCTTATAACCACCAATTTAAGATTTATCCCCACACTACATCTATATCAACCAACATTTCGACAATGAAACTTTAGCAAAATAGCCGTCCAACACTATTTTTTCGACGGCGTGCGTCGCTATTTTTTGTTGCGTTGGTACATTTTGATAGCGAAAATTCGTACTTTAATTAAAATTTTATCAACTTAGGCATGTAATTTCATAAATTGAATCGTGGTTATTATTTTGTTGAATGGTTTATTTCGCAATCTTTATTTTGACTGTTAAATCTCTTTTATCCTATCTATTTATTTAAACAATATACTTATGTCCTTAAAAACCATATAAGATGTATCAGTAGGGCACACTTCGAAAAAGCATTCTAGTCCCAAAACGACCTTTTAATCGATACATTATGGATTGGTTTTTGTATCATTAGTCTTTTTGGTTGCATAACAAAAGCTTATTTATGGCAGAAAGATGGGAATGCCCAAATTTCCAATTTGAAAGAGACAAGAATGTTGAGGGATATGTTCGCTTTTCTTATATTCCCCCTTTCGGAAAATTAATTTGTTTGGACCACAAACAATACGAGGTCTATAACTGCGATGACAAGAAACAAAAATTGGTTTTATAAAATGAAATTTTGGGCCTTGAAGAATAAATAAAAGCTATGAACAAGATTCATATTTCTTTTTAATATTTTTCTCTATCCAATGCAAATGTATGACTGGAACAAACATAGGTTTCGTAAGTATAATATCCATCAAGAATTTGGCGGAATTCTTTTGGTGACGGAGTTTGACAATGCTATGTTGCCTTCCAAAATTTTATAAATTTGTTCCAAATGTGAAAGATTGAACTCTATTATCGATGGATTATACAACCTTTAGTTTAATACATAAAAGTTAATCTATTAGAGTTACTAGCTTTATATGCGTTCTTTATATGTATGAACGAATGGATTTTGCGTTTAGGTGCTTCCTTCGGCTGCTCATGAAGAAGGCTTTGTAACCAACCAGCGTAGGTATCGGTGTCAAATTACTAGTGATCCTAGCTGTGATGTTTGTATGGGAATTGAAGAAACATGGTAACATGTATTTCGGAACTGCTGGGAAGCGAGAATGGTGTGGACCGAGCTGTTGGGAGAAAAGATACAGATTGATTTCTTCACTAAAGATGCCGAAGTATGGCTTCTTGAAAACTTGGTGGATGGGAGCACCACATCAGAGGGTATCCCTTGGAATGTCATGTTCAGTGTGGCATGCTGGTTAATGTGGAAGTGGAGAAATGAGAGGGTTTTCTCAAGCCGGGTTCCCTATAGACGATGCGGGTATATTCAATCTATATCTAAAGAATACTTCAGAGTGCTGAATATGCTATCAATCTCAAAGAATCAACAGAGAGTGCCGAAATGGGTAAGTTGGCTCCCTCCTAGTACTGCTACTGTTAAATTAAATACGGATGGTGCACTATCTGAGGACAGGATTAAGGCATCAGGAGGGGGAGTGGTTAGAGGAGATAAAGATGAATGGCATATGGGCTTCGTTATGAACATTGGAAGTTGCTCGGTGATCAATGCAGAGCTTATGGCTCTTTACAATTGAAACTTTGTTGGGATAAAGGGTGGAAAAATATCTGTGGAATCTGACAGCATGCTCGCATTTCAGATGATCAACAAGGATACCTCCTCCATTAACAATAGCTGGGCTATAGTTCATGCTATTAAGGAAATACTTCAGAGAGATTGGACAATCTCAATCTCCCATATTTTTAGGGAGGGAAACCAGGTAGCGGACGGATTGTCTAAGATTGGGAGTGATTATCCGATTGGATTACATGTGTTAGATAGTCCTCCTACCAATATTGTTGAGTTAGTCCGTAGTGATGCTAGAGGCACAGCCTATGAAAGGCTTTGTATCAATCCTTGATTCTGTTATTCTTGCTGATGTTCTTTAATAAAGATTTTTTTCCACTTTTTGTTCCGGGGCCTGCTTAGCAAGGTCGGGAATAAAGAGTGTCATATGTCCGAGGGCTAATGTAACTAAGTTGTCGAACATATGTGTCACCCTTTTCCCAGTAAATGAACGTGAAAGTTCATGGTAATCAACGTGCATGATAAACATGTCAATAAAAACAATTGTCTCAGCCGAATCTTCTATGGAACCATTAATTTGTAGCATTTCAAGCCAACCAGTCCGAGGGGTTACATTTTCTAACGAATGTGGTGCCGTGATTAAGGGCTATTTTTTTTTCAAAGAAAAAAAGGATTGAAAACTTGGGTTCAAATCTTAAATGTGGGAAAAATTTATTTGTCATGCGGGGACAATCTTTTGTTTGGACTTCAACAATTTTTGTGCTTTCACGACTCAGTCTAAATATGGAATGACCTTTGAAAAATAAGAAAAACTATTACTTCTATTATGACTCAAGATTGAATTTAAAATAGTTTCATTATGTTACCCGCATTATGAAATCACATGGCAGGTGCTGGTTGGATTGTCATTACAAAAAACAAGGCGTTGTTACAAGAAACGAGGTACTCCGAGACGTCAAGGAAGTCAGTAAAGCTGACGTAGGAAAAGACAGATGACACGTGAATACTTGAAGATCACATTTCCAAATTTCGGGAAGAACAGATCGAGAATGGTTTTAGACATTCGGAAAGGTCTTCTCGGGAAGGAATGACTCGGGAAAGAGCCGATGAGTTAGGAGCATTCACCCATGACAGTGCACGAGAAAACTTGGAGTAATTTACGGAGTAAACGTCCGAAGTAAGAACATGTGAGAGTTTTTTGGGGCACGACGTTGAAGAAGAACGTGAGCTTCCTCAGAAATGGAGGACATGGGGAGAGAACATGGCTATTTGGTCGACGGAAAATCAAATATAAAAGGGGGATCACTACAGGACAAAACACACTCAACACCCATAATTGTCTTTGCTTTTACTCTACAAGTTTTTATTTACACAGTAGCGTAGTTTTCTTTGTGCAAGACTCGAATTCGTCCTGTTTGCATAGACTATGGCCTCAATAGGTTCTTTTGAGTCAAGTGTAAGCTCACAAGTCCTCTCTTAAGCTCAATTTCATTTATTAATTCATCCCTTTTATTTTATTATGTTTCTTCGTTTGTTACGATCATTCGGTTAGTACGTCCGAAAGTCCTAATTCGTTAGGCAACACCAAACCCCATACAATTTTCCACCTCTTAAATCTCACGTTCGCGACCATTTAATTCCTTAAAGAGAATTTTGAGAACATTTTTTGGCGACCACAGTGGGAGGCATGGCAAGACGTGCTACAAGAAATGCTAATCTCACAAATCTAGAAGAGGGTTCCCGCCAGGAGGCATCTCCTATTCACAGGCCGTCTTCGGAAGCCCCTCACCAAAATGAGGGATCCGAAAACTCCGAAAGTCAGGATCTTATAGCGGCACATTACATAGTTTTGCGCCAACATATAACTGACTTTTCGTCAAGGGTAAATGACACGTTGGAAAAGATGTTTCAAACTCACAAAAATGAATTAGGAGACCACTTCGATAAGCAAGTGTCCCATCTGAAAAAAGCTATCGAAGGGCAAAAACTGCACGCAACAACTCTAGCAGGCAAACAGTCCGAAGAGTTCCTCAGGCAAACTAATGATTGGTATGCACAAGTATGGCGCGATGGTGATGCATCGTGGGATATCTTAACCATCTTTATCACGACTTACATGCACCTCTGGGTAAACAAATTGCGAAAGAAGTTAAAGTAGCCATGGAAGCATGGGCAGCAAAAGGGAAACACCCAAAGACCAATGAGGACTCAACCAACTTCACGGGGGCAACTCGAGCAAGGACCTATGAATTCCCTTTGGGCTATCCCTCAGTAACCACCAACATGGCATACGAACCTGCACTACCGACGTACTTCACC